>CEMT01386057.1:0-30972 GCA_900068985.1 Pterula multifida
TTCGCGCACACTCCGAACTCGCCATCTACATTACTAATGCCACACCAAGGCGATAGTACTAGTCAAACTCATAGGCCATGATTTGAGCTCAGCCACCCGAGTGGGTTGAATCCTAACCAACCAACGCCTGTTTGCTTCAAAAGTCAACGTCTGCAAGCAGAGAGTCTCCTTTTATACTATTACCAAGGCTATCGTCAAGTTCTATGGGCCATCAACGTTCTTTGTATTGTCCCCAATGCTTTTTGGAAACAAAGACAAGCCACTAAACGACATGAGTCCACGACTATGTTCCTCTCGCTTGCTCTGTCCCCGAAATGAAAGAAGACCGTGAATGAGGACGGAGTACCTATCCAACACACACACTTCTCCCGTGAACCTACAAAACCCCTCATATAACGCACCCGCTTCGACACCTTCAAATCTCTCACAACTCTCCCAAACAAGACAATAATAGCAAATCGCTCCCATTGATTACATGTGTATTGGTGAACAACGGTTTTTATTCTGGCATATATATCGCCGACCCGATTGCTCTACTTCAGACGACCTTAATCAACAATTCCGACTGACCGTTCGATCTTCGAGTGGCTGCATTTCTGGACTTGCCTTGGCATGATCCCATGCTAAAATATGTTGTAGCAATCATCGGACCTAGCTGATTATATGAGCAACTGGCTGGAGTCCGTCTTCCTGGCTGATGAAATTAATTCGCTTCTGGGAAGGGGTGGTGGTGTGAGGTTGGGTCCCGCCGCTGGTGGCTAATAAACAATAACAAGACATATTTCTCTTACGATTTTGAGCTGATCCTATAATTGCACTGATTCGCACATGTTCTTACGATGGATTTTATCAGTCTTGCAAGGGGCATATAAGCCAATTTCTCGGTCACTTGACTTGGAGGAAATATATGGCATTATGTACATGATAAATTACTCATAGGCCCCTGGTAAGATTCAATTTTTCTCGCTGACTGTCGGCGTATGTCTTGGTTTCTCGCTGACGGTCTGCGTATGTCTTGGTTTCTCGCTGACTGTCGGTCTATGTCTTGGTTTCTCGCTGATGGTCGGCCTATGTTTTGGTTTCTCGTTGTTCCCTCTTGTCTTTTTATAGTGATCGGGTCTCATGCCATTCTGTTCATCTCTTGTTTTCTTCTGCAAGTCTGTACGCCGAATTCCCTGCGGGTCCTGGTCAGGATTGTGGATTTGAGAAAATATAGCTCCTCCGGCACCTGTGATCCGACAAATATTAGTTATCTATCATTTCTTGTGGATGTTATCATGTATATTCTCACGTATGTAAGATCCAGTTGTATCTATGTGGACATCACCAGAGATGTCGCTTAGGACACTGCCCTTAGCCACTGTCAATGGACGTTAGCACCCCATGATTAATGACAAAGAAATGGCCATACAAAGGGTAGCTGCAGTGGCATATATTCGAAATTTGTCTGTGGTTGAATGAATTGCGGAGGCAACGTCACCCTCCTTAGACTCTGGGATTCGAAAGAAATTGAATATCAGAGCATACTTGGCAAGAACGAAGGGCTCACCTATAGTTGCACCTCTAAAGTCTTGAAGCCCAGGACCGCTCAGGTCGAATCCAACCTGACCCATCAGCGCAACTGCATTGTTAAGATAGATGAGCAAGAATGATGAACCGAGTATTGACCATAAACTCAACCGATAGTGCTCTCAGCCTTGTCAAGTTTGAGGCGGCCATTGGTTTCGAAGTTCTGAGGAAAAACCTCGCGCTGATTCATCCACAATGTAAATCGGAATATCAGAGTATGTCAACAGAGAAAGTTGAGATGAAGGCAAACCTCCAATGAATAATTGCCCACTTGGAGGGGTTGTAGGATGCGTCTCAATTTTTCAGAGACTGAGTTCCATGGATCAATTGATTCGCTGTCAGACGAGCGAGCCGCCACATCGTTGAAGGTCTTGGGGTCGAACTTGATTGTATTTTTGAGACTAGAGAAGGCGCTTGTGACGGTGATGCGATGAGGATGTGTAGGAAGTATCTGTGTGGTTTATTCGACTCACGAAGCGATCTGGGCTATATTTTTTCTAGCCCCCAAACTTTCCAGTTTGTTAGATGCCTCCGCCTGAGCTTTTGCAATGGTATATGTAATCAAAATAACGATCGCGTCCACCAACGCGAAATTCCTGAAGTTGTCCGCAGTCTCCTGCAGCACGAGTGAGAATTATTGTCGAGAGATGATGTGTGGAGAACAAACTTGAATAGGATGCGATTTGAATGCGCTCAGAAGATCGCCCAGGTTCTTATTCAAGTCAGCAAACACAGGCTTCGAGCTTCCCTCGCGTTCTAAGGTGGCTTTGAGATTGTTCAGTGATGTGAAAACAGATCTAAGAGGGATTATTGTAAGCAAAACCTCGAGAACTGGATTAAGTGGGAGCGGATATCATACATGCTGAGTTCCGAGGTCATACTATGAAGTGGATGATTTGATCGTAGAAGGAACTCTCAGAGCGAGGCGTATGGTTTGGTTCAGCTTGGAGGCCATTCCCTTTTATATCTTTCAACAGTCAACCTCCCTCGGATATACATCTGCTGTGAAGCAGATCTAAAATCCTCGAAGCCTGTGGGGCACTCACAGCGCGTTTTGCCAAAAAGAGGAATGAGTGTCATGGGATCATAAATTTCGGATTTCGGGGTCTGTCCGGGTGCTATCGTGGCTTATGAGCGAGCGCTAAGTCGGCCCAAGAAGAATAGAAAACCTTCATATTAAGTCGTTCAACAGCATTTCCTCGACTCAACTGAATGACCTCATCGCGCTAGTCGTATACAGACGCTGTCACTGGTCTTGGTTGTTTTGTCGATTGGGTTGAGATCATGACGTTGAAGCTGGATGGCCGGCCCACGTACTTATTCCAAAAAAGCACAAGGAATTATGGGCTTCCAATGACCCACGCAATGAGTCTAGCAACAGAAACCCTCCACACGTAGCCAGTTCGTAGTAAACCGTCGAAGTTCAGGCTCTGGGTGAAAGCGAACACGCAACCAATGGATCATGTGTCATAAGGAACTTTGCATTCGCACAAGATCGGACCAAAAACTGCACCGAGGGTCTTCCACGGCTTAGAGGAAGTCCGATGCTGTGTGCAAGGAAACTAGTGGTGGAAGATAGCAAAGTTTATTCTGACATGTGATCCACATTTGGTAATTTTACGCTCTGGGAAGCATCAGGTCTGGTAACGTCCAACAAGCCACCTCAGGACAGGAGGTTGGAGGTAGTAGGACTCTCGAGGGACTCAACGTTGACTACCGTCGGTAGAGCCATAGCGTACCACAAACCCCGAATGTATTTTTCTGCTCCGTATACATATAGAACCAAACTGGCGAATCCAGGCACTTATTGCAGGAACGTTGACTCGGGATTTTCTAACGCACAGGAGAATACATCGCGATCATAACGGCAGCGCTCAAACGATGGAAAATAAAAACGATTACAAATAAAACAGCCCGAATAGATTCCCCGGTGTCCCGTGAATCATTCACCGAACCCAATGAAAAGCCTCCCCGTCCTCTAAATCAATAGACCCAGCTCCAATTATAGTGCAGCTCTCATCCAATTTCTCCCCTCATCAACCGGACACACACTTGCCCGATCTTTGTATCTCCATCAACATCGGATCGCCAGTTGCACAGCTCTGTTGTGCACTATTGTTCCTAATTTGACTGCCTTCCAGCCTCAACGAATCTCGTACTGCCGATTTGGCTAGTTGCATATTTCCCCCAGAACGGGGTAGGGAGGTGGGATGGAAATCTCGAATCTGTCGTTGCCTGTGTAGCCTCTGCATGTGATGTGCAACAGAGATTTGAAGCCATTCCGCCACTTGGGTCCTATATACGCCAAAAAAATCTCGTCAGGACACTGCAACTCAAAGAGAGAATGGCTGCTATCTGGCAACCAAACCAATCCCCATAACTTCGACAGTCACACCTCCTTCCGTTGAACGAACTCGTATTGCATCTGCGGGAGGTCTTCGTGTCGATGTATCCTAAAAACGGAGCCTGAACAAGTTGGAACGCTGAGATGGAGGGTGAAGACAGACGTGGCTTCCGCTTAGGCCAGTGACAAGCAAAACTCGACTGACGAGACAAAAAATACTTCTGACCAATGCCACGCCAGAATTGGTAAGTAGTATCGGCCGACAGATATCCAACTGGTCCCGTTGAAATAAGGACACCCGTAGATACTCATAAAGAGCTGCTGTTTTTTTGTCCGATAAGTACCTTTATAAAGTACTTTTATAATAGAGAACGATGATGATGGCTGGGGAGAAAACTTGATCTGTTATTCTCCTGACGGACAGCGAATTGCCTCATGCTGGTCTGGCATAGAAATTAAAATCTGGGACACCAGTATGTTGATCGCTCGAGCATCTCACTCCTCCAGGTTTCCCTCCAGTGAGACACCTATTTCTGTCAACGTCCTGGTGATTAACCATGTTTTATCCAGACTTGTGCTCACGCTATACTGATCAGTCTATCTATCATGGCCAATGGCTGGATGCTTGGTCCTGAAGGGTAGTTATTATTCGGGGTGCCTGGTGTATATAGGGCCAGTCTTTGCCGACTCATCTAATACTGTCATCATTGGTACACCCAATGTACAGATCGATGTATCAAAATTGGTTCATGGCACGGAGTGGTTGACGTGCTTCCAAGGTTTCCAATATGTCTAGCCCCCTCCTTTCTGATAAACCCATCTGAATTTATCTACAATATTGTAACGCTGGGAGTATACACTGTCGTGGTCAAGCCTCCAAGGCTCGAACGGTATGTTGCGCTCACACCAAAAACTTGAACATATAAGCAATGCTTTGTCCTGATAATAAATATCAATTGAAAACAAAAGATGACACAAACTCTAACCGATTACAGTCTTAAGATATCCAATATTCAGGGCATTTCCCAAGCGATCCCATGGTCGTCTCTGCAAACCTGCAATCAGTTGCCTCGCATACAATAAGAACCGCGTTTAACGTTTATCATTTATTTAACAAGTGTTAGAATAAGCTGGGACTGGGGCACAGATAGCCAGGGTCAGATACAGAGTTCGGCAATCGTTGGTTGGATGGTGGACGTTGTAACTTTAAGCTATAATTTAGTGGTTGTTTGAATACCGATGCAGCATGGACACCTGAACATGTTCATCTATTATATGTACTGCATTGTTGGCATAGAGATTGCGATAAGCGTAAAGAGATTGTCGAAGCTACATCGAGATTTCATGAAATCTAATTACAGTAACCGCCACCACCGCCATCACATATCCAATCTCATACAAAACAGCTACAGTGTGTACAGGAAAGAAAATGATACTAGCACCCAGATTAAGTATCTACCTAAATCTCCGTCAAATAATACCACCTATCTCAGATAGCAGAAACAGCAAAGGCAAGAACACGTTCAAACAGCGATCCGACAATCCACAGTGAACAAGGCCGTATATGTCCATCCTATCCTATTCCATCCCAATCTATCTCGCTATCGCAACCATCTCCGTCCGACTATCCATCACCCACCCATCCTCTGGCGAATCCACAAAATCACCCCTCCCCAACACCTCCGAATCTCGCAACGGCATGCCATTCCCAGCAGACGACGAAATCGAATCACTCTCATTAATCACATGAGTATTCGTGAACAGCACGTCATCCCTGGGAGGTATAACAATCGGCTCAATCGCCACGCTGCCCCTTGTGATCCCTCCCTTCGTCAGCTGTGGAGTACGTCGTTTGACCACTCTGCGTATGCTTGGTCGACTCGCGTCACTGGCGTCGCTTGCAGCAGAATAGACAGAAGATATGTTGGTTGAGAGGTCGTGGTAGGTGGAGAAGCCGTCGAGGTTTCCTGCAGCTCGATATCTAGGACTTGGTGTTGCTCCAGCACCAGAACCATCTATCATCCGACCACCAACCACCTTCCTACTCGTCGTCTCGTCTTCCGTGATAGACGCCATCCGACGAGAAAGCCATAGTCCACTATCCCTCACGGATGATCCGACACGAGGACGACGATGACCCCATCCTTCCTCGCCCGTTTCATCGGCATCGGCGTCGTCTTCTGAGAAAGGATCAACGGGTGCTTCTTGGTGTAAGGCAAGTCTAGCTCTGAGATTGGGTGGCATCTGTAGTTGGATAGAATCGGGACTGTTAGGGGTGGGGTATCCCGAGGTGGCAGTAGGCGCTGCTCCAGGGAATGGGTGACTGGCTCTGGGCGTCTGAGGCTCAGAATGACTGATCCACTCGGATTTGTGCTCAGACGATGGGGAACCAACATCGTCCCTGCGATAGTGCAAGGCTGATGATGGCACCTCTTTAGCAGTAGACTGGAGTAGGTAATCGGTTCGGAGCTGTTGAGCTGGGGTCACGTGCACGGTAGGCGTGAGCTCTTCTTCTCTCTGCTCTGCGATCTCCCGCAGCTGCTCCTTGATCGCTGAGTGTCCACTCAAGCTGACTCGAGTAGGGAGAGGAGGAAACTGGGGCGTTAGCTCGCCGATGGCTTTGGTTGAGGTATCGCTGACCACGGACGTAGACCGACCAAGTAGTGCCTTCGGTTGTTCGTGGACTGTCTGTGGTGATGAAGGGATAGGCGATAGCGGTGCACTTCGATGTGCGGAGAAAGTGTGCAAAGAAGAAGGCGGGTAGATGGGTGTACTCGTATTACTGGTCACCTCCCCGCTCATTGGAGAACTCTGAGCACCACCAATCCCCGACCTCGTCTTCAAACTCTCCACAAACTCACGCGGACTAGGCAAATCCAGCGCCGAAAAGCGCATCTGCAGACTCGGAGTGTTGTCAGCTGCGAACTGCACAGTCACCCGATCTTTCGGGTTTTGTCGGTGCGTCGCCAGATGGGCTATAGATTGAGACGGCGTCATTTCAGTATGGATTTGAGACATTCGGCGGGTGGGGTTTGGGGATAGTTGGCGGAATGTGCTTAGACGGGGGTTGGATATGAGTTTGCGGAGGTCCGAGCGTCGGTTTTGACGACGCCGTTGGACGAGCTCATCTTGCATCTGCTGGAAATCTTCGTGTCGGTCCATCCTAAAACAGAACTTAAACATATTACACTGGAGGGCAAAATGACAGACGTACCCTCTGGTTAAGCCTACGACAAGCAAGCCTCGACCGATAAAACGAAGAATCCTCCTAACCAGTGCCACGCCAAAACTACTATCAGCAAATCCGACGAGCGTCTCCACAGCTCCAACTTTGATACCAGCAGATATCCAGCCAGTCCCATTGAAGAATCTCCTCTCGTCTCGATTGTCCTCTTCGATTCGATGCTGATGGACCAGAGCCAAGATGAGGCGGTAGAAAGCCAAGCTCCAGTTGATGGCTTGGAAGGCAGTGAAGAGGGCGAGATTGAGAGAGGTAAAGAACGTCCAGAGGAAGTGATCGGCATCGTTCTTGAAGCCTATGGTGAGGATGGACTTGGATTGCCCGTCTAGAATGTACCCTACAAGAGACGTGAGTATGATCACACTTCGAGAGAGAGAGAAAGAGGTACACACGGCGGGTGATACCAAGGAATGAGGCAAGTTCTGTCGACACGATAATGGAGGGAATGAAGAACAGAATGATGATTCTTCCCCACGATTGAAAGCGTTTCGGGAGTTCCGGTATTGTTTCATGAGAGGAGAAGAGATAGAGAAAGATAAGGTAAAATGTAATGGGGATGACGCAGGTTGAAGCTGGTTGTTTTAAAAATTAGATATATCAGTATAAAGCGCTACAAGGACGTTTCATGTCTCGGGAGCAAACGCACCAATAAAGATATCAATAATTCTGAATACGGACGAACGCTCCCGCGCAGCGGGTATAACAAGAGTTACAAGGTCCAGGATGGCGAGTGAAAGATAGGTCCAAGATTCGGCAACAAGAAAAAGGTGACTCCTACACAAATAAACTTGACTTGAGCTATGATCCTCCAAAGAGAAGTGGCAGTACTCACCGACCCTGCCTTCGATTCGAGAACACCAGCCATACCGTGAACAAGGCTTCCAAAGCGGTAGGGATAATGAGCATCTCCTTCTGCAAGGTTGTAAAGGGAAAGCAGCGAAGGATGGATGCGGATGATAGGCAAACAGTGACCATCAACGACTTTTTGAGATTAGTAGTAAGAGCAGTGGACTCCTAGCACTTGCATTTCAGTAGACGGATTTCAAAGGAGAGGAAGTTGGAATCAGCAGAACGGCTGAATCCAAGGAAAGAGTGTGTGAAGCAGAAAGCTCGCTGCGAGTGGACACGAGACGCAGGCCCTGACAAGTCGACCTGCGAGATATGAGAGATGGAGGAAAGAGAAGGAGAAGCGTTGTGGGAAAGTGATGAAGTGCTTGGTCCAGGGATGGTCGCATTGTTATGGTTGGTCGCTATGGGGAGAGAGATGGTTACATTTCAAAATTGATAGAGAATATATAGCAGTATCAGAGCAGAGTAGCCTTTAAAGATGTTCCAAGAGTTCATTGTCCAGATAATTGTTGAGGTACTAAGGTCAACAAGATGGTTTACTGGGTAGTACTTGGAGCGGAAGAAGCGAGGAGGAGGACTTCAAATGAAAGTCCTTGGCTCAGTGTTCGCCCCCGGCCATCACTGATGGCCACCAAGAACAGTGATAGAATCATCGATCACTCAAAGTCAAATGTGTTTTGATATGATATTATTTAATGATTATCGGTTTGATGCTGCCTCGGCACTCTATATGTAACACTGCTGGACACAGACAAACACGCCCCTCCCTGTTCCGCGCCGTCACACAACGTGTCCCCCACGATGCCTTAAACCCCCTTAGGGCTGCGGCGACAACACGGATCAACTCATGGTGTTGCCCCTCAGCTTGCTTGATGGTACATGTAACAGTATCTTCGAAGAGTCTGATCCTCATCCATCATTCGTGGGCTGCGTATCACTTAACAGCCAGTGTATCATAATGACCGAATCACACCTTCGCGGAAACGATCTCGTTTTGCAGTGACTGCGGCACCGTAATCTCTTCCACTGATCCACCACGCCAATTATATTCGAAGCGGCCGCCATATGTATGCTCTAATCCCGCACACTTCCATTACTCGAATACTTACTTAACTGATGACGCTGGTCGTCGGTCAAGTTGTTCCAGATAAGGCAATTTATTGCACGCATTTTCATCTATACCTATGTGAGAATAACGAGGATAGAAACCATCCAACAGCCCTAACCCGTCGATCATCATCAATGGCAGGACGAACTGGTACTTGATTCTGTCTGTCACCTCCCTGACAACATGCGACTGAGGTCTTCACGCTAAATCGATAGATGTACACATACGTCTGATCCTCGGAATGAAACGAGATATGACTCACAGGAAGACCGTGCACTGATGGGTTCGCCAGGTACAAGAATCGTAAGTCATGAGTGCTGCGTGTTTGTTACAGAAATCCTTCACTGCACTGGCATTAGAAGTCGTACCCGTGTCTCTTACAACGGGGTGCACGGATCAGAAAGAAGTAGTCTTCCCCAGCCAGGGATATACATACTCGCACGGTCGAATTCGAAGGAACTCCACCAAGTCGTGTCGTGGTGACTGACGTCGTTGATCCTGAGGAACGAATCGAGAGAATGAAGAGCGTCTGTTGATGGGTTATCTTATCTTAGTTCAAACGTACCTGTGTAGTAGTTACAGTAGTAGAAAATTCTGGCACGTGTTTGTACCAACAAAACATTAAAATATGGCTGCAAGTCGTACGATGCATGGATGTTGAACGGCCCAATCGGTGTACGGATCAGAACGGAGTTAGCATTGCCCAGCTCAGTTGCACTCTACAGAGAATGACGCCATCAACACACAATGACACGAGTCAGCAAAGGTTTAAGATGGCGCACACAAGTTCGAACCAAGTCAGAACAGCAACAAAATTAATCAAAAAGTACCTATATATTGATCAAATACTACATAGGCACTCTAGCAGGCTACACAGAGAAGAGAGAAAGAAAGAGCGGGACACGGATAGAGGGAGAAAGATAGACGGCCAAGAGAGGGAGAGAGACAGAGAGCGAGGGTGAAAGACACAGAAAAAGAGAGAAAGGGAGCGTAATCAAGAAGTAAGAAATAGATACAACAATACAAGCCCGTGTATATACGTACTTCTATATATCTAGTCCTTTCTCCCGTAAGAGAATAACTAACAATACTGAATATGTTACATGGTCCATGGAGAGAGAGTTACGAGGGAGGTAGGGTTTCGCACGGACAAGAGGAGGACCTTGAATAATGATAATAAAACAAGGAGTTATTAATCCTGGTCGGAGGATTCGGACCTTCGGCCGTCCTAGTCCTTCCAATTCTCCACGTGATGGTAATCCTTGGGTAATAAATGTACCCGAGAATAACCGGATGTTCTGTTTTTACATGGTCGGGTAGGGCAAAGGGCAAGCGAGAAGATCACAGAGGAATGAGCTCTCCAGCAACTCCAAATTAAAAGGTGTGTGGGGATGAGAGGGGTACGACTGTTGCTGTTGCTGCGTCACAATGCAAGGATCGATGAACTGCGAGGCGAAGAAGTCTTGCGGTGGTGCGTGCATCTCGATTGGGGGAGCAACAGTCATTGAGTCGAATTGGGAAGTGTAATGATTGTTGTTGTTGGTGAGGATGAAAGAATGGTCGAACGGGGATTGAGAGAAGTCATGCTGGGGTAGCTGACTAGCTGAGAATAAAGGAGAGGGGAGGGAAGATGTCGTCGGGGAGATAGAGTAGGTAGGAGAAGGCTGAGAAAGGAAGGCGTGGTTGAACTCGCCGTCGTGGAAGTTGAGAGATGTGTCGATGGGGAAAAGATGAGGAAGGTTTCCTGTTCCTGCCACTGGCGCCTGAGGAACCTCATCCATAACAAAACACAAGTCGTCAGCTCCGGCAGACTGGCCTGGATCTGAACCAATAGCAAAAGTAGAAAAACACTGTATGACTTGGTCAGTTTCGTATGCAAATGTGTGAAGAAAAGAGAAACGTACGATGGGAAGTAAATCCAAGTCTTCTTGCTTCGTTGGTAAGGGCAGTGGTGGCACTTCAGGAGCCGTGAACGTATTCCTACTCTTTTTACCAGAGAGATTGGCCATTGACGAACAGCGTTGCAAGGGTGACTTCTCCCGCTTCGGGGACCGTTTCCTGTTGCTGCTGCTGCTAGGCGTAGTGGGCTCGGGACTGAAAAAGGGAGAACTTGATCGACGGTCGCCAGGTGGAACAGAGGAGGAACGGCGGAATGATTTCTCGGTAACAGGCGTATCGAACCGATGAACGATCTCTGGAACGTGCGTACGGTCGAATTCCTCCATAGCAGCATCGAGCTCTCCCTTGCTCTTCCCTTCGACGAGGAGCTGGGCAATCTTGGCGCAACGTTTCATGTCCTTCGGACTAGCTCCTCTGACCTTGCGTTTCTCCTTCTCGCGCTGCTCTCCAGAAACGCAACGAGAGCGACTGTGCTGTGGGCGAAAACAGTACTCTGGGAAATTGGCCTTATGTTCCTCCTGAGCCTCCTTAGCCTTCTCTCGCCAGACATTCTGCTCTTCCTCACTTAAATTCCTCCACGCTAGTCCTGCGATGCTCGAGAGGGTGCTATGACTGGATTCGACGTCTGAAGACACGAGCTGAGACTTTATAAAAGCCGAGCGAAAGAGTATGAAGGCGTTGGGAGGACGAGGAATGTGATTGTCTGGTTTAGGAGATTTCTTGCTTTTAGAGGATCGACGGGGAGTGCGGGGAGGTTCAGAGCTCAGAAAGGATAACAGTGAGGGTTGTTGTGGCGAGGCGTCAGATACCTGAGGAAAAGCTAGTGTGAGGTTGGTAGGAGCAATGTCGGCGCCAGAAGCACGACGAGAAGTAGAACGGTTGCGGTCGACAGGCATCTTAAGGTATTATGAGGAATTACCGGATTGTCAAGAGGGGAAAGGTATCGCTAATGGGAAAAAACATGAGGTGATCCCGATGCTGCCTTCTTATACAACACCATATCCGCCTCTTCAAGGAACATACGCTCGGTGTTGACCCAAACGGGGTTAAGCAAACATGAGGCTACCTACGGTCCGGTAGGTCCTGTTCATGTGATCGAGTTTGTGACATATGTTTCTTTTTCCGTCACACATTTTCCACGATATTTAGTCTAATCAGGTACTTTACCACAAAAACAAATGCCATACAAATTCCATTCATCTGATGAAGTGACGCCTCGTGTTTTTGGTGAACAACGCTGTCCTATCGCAATCGGTGTCAACTCCCAGGAGATCTAGATCGTGCTGTCTGCTATAGAGTAAGTGAGTACATAACCAGAAGATACAAAGAGATCCGACTACATGGCTCAGGTATGCGATCTAGATTTTGTAACCTTACTTGAAGCTTTCACGCCTGAGAAGCAGAACCCGCTACTTAATCGACGAACTGTCATTTCTTCTCGTTCTCATCCAGTGAGTACAATGAGGGATGGTCGTAATGTATATATCACGTCACAATCACGTTGCTTGGTTTTTCTCGCTAGATTAACATCACTTGTACTCATTAGCGTCCTGTCCTTTGGTACCCCAGATGCCCAGCCAAAATGTGGACACAAAGAAATATTGGAGGGAGGGACCAGGACTCGCCATTTCCAATACTTACATGTAGACCCGGGTCTCGGACTCTCAGTGATAATATCACAACATTATGTGTACAGTGTAAGCGACTATGTGTCACAGAACTTTTTTTTTGTCGAGATTATTTGCGGGGTTCTCCAACTTGTTCTCCACCTTTGGTTCTCCGATGTAATTCCAAATTACTGATTTGTAAAAGTACAAAGACAATTAGCGAGACTAATTTATTACAATTAATGAGGAGAACAATTCCGTACGGCACTTGTACGTGTATATTTCACGGAAGACTGTTCAAGATTAAAGCTGATAACTTGTTGCCTGGAAGTTCGTAAGGACAAAGTCATCGTATCGTACCGGCTGTCTGACTCCTGAGGAGAACATATGCACTCTAATAAACGTGAGTGTTAGTGTTAATTATACACCAGGCCTTAGAGGAGGATGAGAAGCTTGATCTCTGTGATTCCCGTATGCACACTAATTTGTATGCCGTTCCAGAATATCTCTGTACCGTTCGATTTCTTCTACTGAACATGGTAGCTCTTTGGAATTCGAACATTGAAAGAGAGAGGTGACGTCGAGATCTGGTTCGTTCTCGATATCTTTAGTAGATACGAAGGGATGTGTCCACTAAGGCAAAGTTATCGTGATAAGATTAAGGCGATCATGCGATTGCGATTTCCCCATAGATAACCAATCGCTGTTGGATAGAGAGTTAGCTCCCTTTTGTCAATATCACATATTGTACAGCTCGTGGGTTAAAGAGTTATTAAACAGGAGCTAATACAATTTTGTCATTACTGATTCCCTTTCTACGGTAAGAAATCACAGCATAAACAACAACCCAATAGTGGCAGGTGTTTATCAGTTCTCGAACGAATTACCGTTTCGGATATACCTGCTCAGTCAGCTAGGTTTCACAGCTGATCTCAATTCTTCCGTCCCTGATGTTAGCCACACTTCGCTGCACTAGTGGATGAGATCAAGAACAATTGCACACTGGGAATATTAATCATGCACAAAGTATCCGTCCCCGTCCCCAGACCAACCCCAACCAAAACCCTTTCCGTAAGTGTCCATCACTTCGGAGTCACAGACAAACCTGTAGAGATGGAAGCTTTCGACGTACGCTATCGTCAAATCTTGAACCAGCTGGTGCGCCTCGAGGATGAAGCTGCTTGTAGTTCTCCTACGATTTGCAGTAGTTGTGAATGCGTTACGATAATATTCAGAGTGAAATATTATATTCCGTCCTGCGGATATCTAAGAGTCAGCTCAGCAGGTTTGAGTTGCACTCGAGTATAGTGCGAGGAATTATACCTTCTCAATGCTTGCGACAGCGCTTTTAGCTCAACTGAGTTATTACACCTTTTATGACACGCGGGTTCGTCTTAGTCCCTGGCGGGTTTGAACGGGTCAAGACGAGCAATCAGAGGAAAACATCCATCTCTATTTTGCGTTTTTTTGCCTTTACTGTGAGAGAAACGCAGCTATGAGGTGAACGAACGGTTTGTCGAGAGGAAACTCTTGAAAGTGACTAGATCACAGCGCCACAGATCTTGTAGACAGGGCATTTTGTGTGTGCCTAGTATTACCATGGAATGTCGAGGATATATTACCGAAGAATAGATTCGGCCGATATTATGAGCATTTCTCATCAAGAAAGTACGATCGTGCTCGAAGCACTGTTTCCCAGGAGGTGACAATAAGGAGCTGGCAGTTGCCCCCGGCGAGAGTTGCGGGTGAGAGAGCTTTTTGTTCTTTTAAGTAATGAGTATCGTGGGTGACCCACGTCGCTCTGATGGGTTTATTCTGAAGAATTGTATATCTCACTGGCCATATGCTAGCTCTGCGATTTGCGAAGTGGGTAGACATCGCCATGATTTGGAGCTGAGAACGGATGCCACTGTTGTCGCTCCATGTGAATCAATACAAAGCACCTTGATGCTTACAAATTAGAGTTGGAGTGCTATTGCTAGAGCACTCCGCTCCGGCCCGTTTGTCTAACGCCACAGCCATGTATGTATGGGCCAGGATTATTGTCTTTGTTGCGCTCTCTCCATCCTCTTTCCTTATTCTTCAATCAGCACCTTTTTCAATCTCGGTCCGCCTTTTTCCCCTTCCATTGCTTTCGTTGTATTGTTTTACTCTTTGAATTTTACATCGCTACTAATCCTTGAAACAATTGTTGCAGGGACGGGCAAACGATCCCTCCTCGATGACTCATATGCGCCGTATGGATAATTCGAGCAGCCGTGCTGAAGAATGACCTACTCAAGTCATGAAGGAATTGTGGCGCCGTTTGTTCCACGTTCTCAGTTTAAGTGTAGCGGATGCTATGCCTTCAAAGTTCGTACATGACCTAGGAAAGATCGAGTACGTATGTTACGACTCCGCTCGACTTGAATGCCTATGGGAGGCGAGTAATATACCGCACTCTGGTTCATGTTGAAAGCGTTACAATGCTGTCTTGCAAGTTTTGCATTGATTCTCCCATCTCGTACTCTCGAATCTACTCGAGTTCAGCATCTTTCCCGGAACGACTTTTTACAGGCCAGCCTTGACTCAAAGATGGGATGGTCTCATCCGGTATAGTTGGGTGCTTGTTTGCTGATTGCTTACTCCACACTAGTCCACACTAGATGAGATAATTTTTGATCATTTCTAACAGCGTAGTCAATGCTCCTCCGTAGCTGTTGCACTGGCTACAATCCACGTCTTATTCAATATTCAAAGAAAGAGGACTGGACAAATTTAAAACCTTGACAACATGCCAACCACTCTCTGCCATAAACCAAATTTCTGGCAGCGTCATCCACGATATATGCCCGTCGTATCGTGCAATCAGGTCGAATAGGTATATAGGCACGCGATCCTGCGAAGAAATCACAGGAAACCGACTAATTCCCTCTTTTAAGAACAAAAACCCTCTGGAATTCAATTGTAATTGGATGCTTGACTTTCAAACGAACAAGTGTTGGTTGGATTCAATGACCTCGGGTGGCTGGGCTCAACACCATTCCGCAACTACCAGCTTCAATTGAACCCTATGGTACAGTCCTCGAAGAAAGAGGCGACATTTCCCGAGGTCCTCGTTTCCTTCATAAGGTATCAATAGTATGAAGCGGAACCGGCTTGCCTTGGCTCTGGTCTATGAACACTGGATGGAACTGAGCAACCGAAACGACTCGTGTTCTTCAACGGAACTGGCTGGCCCATATCTGTTCGCTGATCTCAGTTTTGACGTGGAGTTGGTTAGAAGGATTCCTTGTTCCGTCAGTAGAGCTTTGCTTGTCGTAGGTTTAACCAGAGGGTACGTCTGCCTTTTCACCTCCATTATATCGTTTACCTTGTTCAAGCTCTAATACGAAGGTTTCTGGCACAACCGAGCTGAGTTCGTTCCACGGCGTCGTCAAAATTGACGCTCAAAGAATCTCCTCAGGACCAGAGTCAAGTGTACAAAGCCTCTGCCTAAGCGAATTTCGTATTCAATTGTCTGTGAGGGATAATGAACTGCTTACCTGCGGATGAGGCCTGTAGCCTACTAGGCCGAGACGACATTCTAATGATATCGGGTCCTGGTTATGGGGCTAGAGAAACAACAAGTCCGAGATGTCGACAGGCAGGAAACCTTGACAGCTTTCCCAAGCACCACGACCGTCCACCTAACGTATCTTCTGCTTATTCCATGACCAATGGGAGTGATTCGGTTTTGTCGTCTGTTGGGAGCTATATGGGAGATTCAGAGGTGTATATATGAAGGATTCCGTTGGTGATACACTGGAGGAGTAGGTAATCGAGTTTTGATGGTAGATGGATTGGGGTACGACTTGACTCTAGTCTTTTGGATCGCTGTCGAAACCAAGTAATCTCTGTTTTTCTGATAGCAATCTCCATGTCGGCAGCAATACAGTAATGCGGATGAAAACTAGATCTTTCTTGCCTCTCATTTACCATGTGAACTTGATATTTCGACAAGAGGTGTATGACAGTTGGAACTTGGTCTATTGAGTTGGAGCAGGGACCGAAGCACTTGCGCTCATGATCCTAGTGTATTACTCAGGGACTTAGGATCACAAATTCTACGTGTTACACTGTGTAAAATACAAATATTTAGGAATATCTAGAGATGGTGATCTGATACAATATCCTAATGGTTCGCTAGGGATCTGATCATGATCCTAATGATCCTAACTTAAGGATCCGCTTGCAAAGTTGAGGCAGGTGCAGGGGGGGCGAGGAGAAAGCATGATCCGATCATGATTCTACCAATCCTTAAATGATCCTAAGTACATGGGGTTGGAAGAAAATACGATCCGATCAAGGACAAACTTGGAGAAACTACATTGCACAGGAACATGGCCATGATGTCTGCTGACTTGAAAATCATTCAACAGAAAAGATTCTGTTAGGCCAAACGAGTCCTAGTAGTGCAAAACATCGTATCAATCCGTACTCATGCCAGACGATGAAACTTTCTTTCTCAAGCCGTAGGATCGGATGTTAGGATCACAGGATCATGATCGGATTAATGACCTTTAGTATACTTTCTATCCAGGAGTAGGTGGATGTTCGCGCTCGTGATGATCGGATCGTGATTGGATCATTGCCCTCAGAATTTTGTGAGGCAGTCAATGGGTGAATTGTGTGCTCTGGAGTTGGGATCCGTAGGATCTTGATAGGATTGTTGATGGATCGGTGTCCCACTTACGGCTGTATATTACACAGTATTACACATAAAATAGATGATCCTATCCTCTAAAGTAATACATAGGATTGCGATCCTATGTGCTTCAACTAGTAGTTGGAGGACGTGAAGGAGTTTTTCATTGGTTCGGTGAGTGTTCCCCTTCAAGAAAAACTCTGGAGGACGCCAAAGAATTTATTCTGGCTGTTTGATTTTCAATGGTTCGGGCTCTGCTATTATGATAATGATGTATTCTACTTTGCGTTGGAAAATATTGAGTCAGTGTTCCTGCAACAAGGGCTTGTATTCTCCAAACTGGTTCGGTGTATATACGGAGCAGAACCATTCATTCGGAGTTTTGTTGAAGTGAGGTGATTGCTTAGGTGATTTGGCCGCGTGGCAGCACAAGTTCATTATCCCTCACCAAATAATCTGTATGTAGAGCGAAGGAAACCCGGGTTCGTCATCGATACCTAATCTTGGTACCGCTATGACTCTACAGTGCTGACAGACTATGTACATGACTGTTAGTTATGTAAATAAGACGCATCCGATCTCGATAGAACGGTGTGATGGAAGTTGTTGGTTGTCGGCTTGTGACGAAACAAGTTGTAGACAGAGATAATAGACTTTAGAGCGAGTGAGAGTCGGACAAGTTTGAATATAGAAGTTGTTTTAGATTCGCCGGAGTCTCTACTCTACGAAGTCGATACTTTAAATGTGTAACTAATGAGGAGATTCAAGTACAAGAGTGCCCGAAATATGAAACAGTGCTTTGTTCAGAATAAAGAAATGTACAGAAGAAGGCACGGATGAGTGAATGTTTGTTGTTAGGTGAGGAAAGGAGTGAGGCTACAGGGGATATATGTTATCTACTAGTACGTGCCTGTGCCTCGCAACTGTCCGATCCCTTATATTAAGCCCCTCCAGAGTCGGATCACACTCAGGTCATAAATTTGTTACTCATTCATCGATCCCTTAGGCGATGCACCAGTTCCGGACCTACTACCCCCAACCTCCTGACCTGAGGCAGCTTGTTGGATATTGCCAGATCTGATGTTTACCACGGGTTGTTGTAAGGGAAGTGAATCATCTCCGGGCTCAAAATCAAGAAGGATACTGTTCATCTCGACGGTTTGCGCAAAGGAGTATCCATAGTTGATGATGAGGGTGAGAGCTGGGGTATACATGGCCTATGCAGTATTCGTGATGAGTTGGATTCAAGAAGCAATGCGATCAACTGTCGGAGGTGGAATAAAAAGAATTAGACCCACTGTTATTATAGCGGTTATATCTTGAAAAATGCTAGCACCAAGCTCAAATGACCCATATGCAAGAGTGGAGGGCACCAGATTGAGTGATAGCGCCAGCGTGGTAATCTGATTGGGCAGAGTATGTAGATCAGCACAAAGGACGAACTAGAATCCATGAATGGATATACCTGGATGACAGCGTACAACAATCCAGATTCAGTGAGCAAAATGAGCACCCTTGACCCATTAAATCTCTGCCCAGTGTTCGATTCAGACGCTAAATGCTGGCTAAATGCAAATATGGGTAAGTAAAGGAAGCAAATCCGGAACGTTGACGTGCCATGCTTTGTATCCAATCATCCCTGTGGCTATCACATTACTACAGATACTCAGTGCAGCGCTGGTAATTAACAAGATGCCAGTGATGTCTGAGTTTGCAGCAACTGATTCCACTCCAGGTGCGATAAGATCCAGGACTGATGATGTCGTTGAGAGTGCTATGCAGAGATTAATCAGCGCAATGCTCTTGATAACATGTAAATATTGCCCTGTCATCCTTACCAAAAGCCGAAAATATTAAGAAGTAGAATACACAAGCCATCAATGATGTTGCATCTTCATTGTATATAGCCAGGGCTCTCCAGGCAGCAAGGGAGTCATTGACGATGAACTATGAGAACCTTATCAGATTTGGAGGATGGGCAGTTGCTTTTAGTATTGTATCTCACTATTATACCTGTATCCGCGCCAGATCGGGTGAATGTTTGGACATACTTCATTATGGCATAGCGCCAAGGCAAGTTGTAATATGCTTTCACTCGGAGATTGAACGGTCGGTCCACGTTATCGATTAAGGTCGTCTGAAGTATGGAAATCGAATCGACAATATACATACCACAATAAAATGTGGTAAGAAGGAACGTGAAGACAAGGAGGCAGAACAGTATCCATGTTTGGCGTGACTTTTCAGCGCGGTTCCTACAAGAACAATAGATTGCGCTGACTGATGAATGGTAAACCTACTGACATGATAGAATAAATTGCCGTTGCAAACAGCAGAACGTAAGCACCTGCGTGGATTCATATTTGAGCATTGGATCACACCGCATCCAAACCACCGATTTTCGACAGCTTACCATAGGTCGTCATGTTTCCAAGGGTTAGCGCCAAAAAGAAGTCGAACTGTCGACAAAGAACTGCGAGGTATTCAATATCAAGGGCGGACATGCCTGGAGAGGTAGCATGTAAGCCAGAGATAGCTGAAGCCATAGATTATTGCTGATTAGTGACTGAGCGGTGGGTGCGATATGAAGGACTGTGTCATGAAATCTATGTGGCTCAGACTTTTAAATAGATCTGCACCTGGCCACTATTTGGCGACAGACAGATGGGGGTGGCAATGCATTACACGTAGATGTATTATGGGCCTCTGCCATGGATTTGGCTTCAGCCTTGTACGTAAGTAGAACAATTGACGATGCTCGGTGGCGAGCAGCAACGGGAGGGAAAAGATCATTACGATCGACGGTGTTTTAGATTTATCTTGTGAGATATCTTCAACGCACTTTCCCACAGAGTGGAAGGTCAATATTTTCTACATGCATGTCGATTAATAGGTACTATCACGCACAACAGGATCAACCCAAGAAGTACTGTATACTACAGGAACCAGGACCAGAGTATCAGGTACTCAATAAAGTCACGACAAGCCCCAGAAGTCAGAAAAAAGATCTGAAGGATGGGAGGACAATGGACGTCTCAACAGAGTTCAACAGACAATTCGAAGGGGTTCAAGCATCTTCGAGACCTACGGAGTCGAAGCAATGGCAATAACCCGTGGGCGGTGCTTGGTAACGCATCATAGATGATGATTTAATGTGTTATGTGGGTGAACAAGCGAGAGACGAGAGTATCGGGTGTCAAGATCTGCAAGTGGCATAGGGCGCGGGTAGAGCCGATAAAGAGGTGGACAAATAGGCTGTTTGTTTCTGTCCGCTGGAGTTGAGACGAACCATAATCCGAGAGAAAGGAAGAACAAATGGTTGCAGAGATACACACAGCTTGTCTTGATGGCAGAGAAGCCAGGGGTCGTCGACGCCGGTCAGTGGCACGCTGATCGAATAACGAGGAGGACGACTCAGCAGTTGAATTTGGCAGCTGCATCAGGAGCTCCGGATCTATGCAATCGTCCAAAGAAGGCCTTGTACGAAATTAGCCGCAGAAACCTATGAAGTCTTGCATAGCTTCACGTCTTGGCGAGACCGCATCCATGGAGAGACTCAAGACGCCGCCTGAAAACCACCGTACTCGTAGACATAGACTAAGATAGACATATAAAACTCCTTTGGTGGACCGTGGAATGATCTATCATCGCTGGCAATACTGCAATTATACAAATAGACTGTGGACTCTGGGGAGCAAGTGGTGGAAGTGTTCAGCTTAGAATCATGTCATCATCGATCCAAACTGAGAGTGATCGGAAGTCTCGATCACGATGCCACGTTCGTATCACCACCCATCTAGCAAAAGGATATCGCAGGGTTTGGCGAGTCTTGTCTTTTGCTGAGGGTTTTATATCGACCCAGTATTACTTTTGCTTAGATGGCGGGGAAATCCAACTCTTCCTTGCAAATGTGTGAGTAGTCTTTCCTCCCTCTTCACGTCATGTGTTTGTATCTAGCTCATCCATTTTTTAGAGGATCCTGCCCTATTTGCCGTGGCCAACACGTCGAACTTCACCTCTTCACGCTTCCTTGGCGCACACCACCTGCAGGAAAAAATCGGTGCAGCTTCTGTGGATCTGGACTCTTGGGTGATATCTACAGTTGTGACGTGGACTATGCCTGCCTCTATGTATGTGACACTCAGTAGGAAGGGCACGAGTATGATGGACATATTTGGATTTATCAACAGTGTGTTCAAACTCTCTCCAAGGTCTCTTGGGTGTGTTCCAATAAGTTGCTTTGATCCTTCTTAGGCGTTCTCCATTGTTCTTTTTCATTGTTCCTCAAACGACTCTATGTTTCCTCTCTGACTGGATGGCATGGTAATCCACGACATACCTCTACCATCCGATGCTGTACTCACTCCGATTTCCGATGTTTATTAAATGTCTTGCAGATCATGACTATATTAATATTCAATCCTTCATTAATGTCATTACCGAGTTATTTTTTCGGCCTAATTTTCACCACAGGTGGGATGCATAGCTTTGAGAATGACACTGACAGGTAGGACGGTCGAGGGCGAGCTAGCTGAGGCTCAGAGGATGAATTGAGTTGATTTCACCTCATGTCATCCTCTACAACTGAAACAATTGAAGGTTCCTCAGTGGTTATGTACCGGCATCAAGATTAGAAACAGCCTAGAATGCAGTTGCTAGCATCCAACACGCCTCTTCCTCGTCCCAGGACTTGGTTACGCAACAGTGGATGGTATCAGGGACAGTACAAAGAACCTTGAGCTTGAAATTTGAAAGCTTGATCGCCTATGGAGTTTAACAATCGAGTCAGATATGAAGGAATTCGCAGCTTGACGATCTCAGCTCTAATTCCTGATCTCAAAGGTTGAAATTGAAACGTTGACCTTTGAAGCGAACAGCAGACAGGTGGCTGAGTTCAACACCATTCCGGCCTTTTCCGATGCATGGCAGCATGAGTTCATTACCAGATGATCTGTAAGTAGAGTGAAGGAAAGCAGGTTCGTTATCAATATCTAATGCTGGTACGCTACGACTACCGAAAAAGTGTGTACTTGACAAACTTTTACCGTGTATGACTGTCAGTTAATGTTAAGTCACTCCAGAGTCGGAGCACACTCAGGCCACATAACCTCTCGTCATTTATCGATCCCTTCGGGTGATGTACCAGCTCCGGACTTACTACCTCCAACCTCCTGTCCTGAGGCAGCTTGTTGGACATTGTCAGATCCGGTGCTTAGCATGGCTTGTTGTGAGGGAAGTGGATCATCTTTGGGCTCAAAATCAAGAGGGATACTGTTCATCTCGACGGTGTTCGCAAAGGAATATCCATAGTTGATGATGAGAATGAGAGCCGGGGTATACATGGCCTATGCAGGATTTGTGTGAGTTGAATCCAAGAAGTCAGACCAACTGTTGCACATGGAAATGGCACGAACTAGACCCACCGTTATTATAGTGGTTGTACCTTCAAAAATGACACCACTGAGAAAAAGCGGCCCATAGGTAGGAGTGGAGGGAACCACACTGAGTGATAGCGCCAGCCTGGTGATCTGATTGGATGGAGTGAGTAGATCAACACGGAGGATGGACCAGAATCGATGAAGGGATATACTTGGATGACAGCATACAACAACCCAGATTCAGTGAGCAAGATGAGCACCCTTGCCCCGTCAAATTTATGCCCGGTATTGGATTCAGCTGCCAGATGCTGGCTAAATGCAAGTATGGGTAAGTGAAGGAAGTGGATCCGGAACGTTGACATGCCTTGCTGTGTATCCGATTATCCCTGTGGCCATCACGTTGGCACAAATACTCAGCACAGAGCTGGTAATCAACAAGATACTAGCGATGTCCCAGTTTTCAGCAACCCCTCCTCGAGGTCCGATCAGATTCAAGACTGATGAGGCTATTGAGAGTGCTATGCAGAGAATCAGCCCAATGCTCTTGAGATAGGTCATATTGTCCTATCATACAGCTATGCTTACCGAAAGACGAGAATATTAGGAAGTAGAATACATGATACATAAATGATCTTGCACCTCCATTGTATATAGCCATGGCTCGCCAGGCAGCGAGGGCATCACTGATGACGAACTATGAGAATCTTATCAGATTTCAAGAGTGATTAGTTGCTTTCAGTATCATAGCTCACTACTGGACCTGCATCCGTGCTAGCTTCGATGATTATTGCAACATATTTTAGTACAGGGACACGCCAAGGCAAGTTGTAATATGCATCCAATCGAAGATTGAACGGACTGTCGGAGTCGTTGATTAAGGCCGTCTGAAGTAGAGCAATCGGGTTGGCAATATATGTACCATAAGAAAAAGTGGTAATCACGAAGGTGAAGACAAGGAGATAGAACAGGATCCATGTTTGACGTGATTTTTCAGGACGGTTCCTATAAGAAAACTGAATAATAGATTGGGCTGACTTGTGGATGGTGCGAGGAAACCTACTGACATGATAGAATAAATTGCTATTGCAAACAGTAGAACATAAGCACCTGAGTGGAGGTATACTTGAGCGTTGGATAACACCACGTCCAAATCACTAATTTTGGCGACTTACCGTAGGTCGTCAGATTTGCAAACATTAGCACCAAAAAGAAGTCGAGATCCTGACAAAAAGCTGCGAGGTATTCAATATCAAGGGCAGACATGCCTGGAGCGGTAGAATTTAAGCCAGAGATAGCTGAAGCCATGTATGGCTGATTGGTGACTGGGCAGTGGGTGCGTTATGAAGGACTGCGACGTGAATTTTCTATGGCTCAGCCTCTTAAATACCACTGCACCAGTCTACTACTCGGTGACAGGCAGTGATAGGAAGGAAGAGAGATCATCAATCATGATGGGGGTGGCATCGGGCAATGCGTTACATGTAAATGTATTATGCGCCCTCTGCCATGGAATTGATTTTAGCTTCAGCCGTTTACTTAAATAGAATAATTGACGATGCATCCATGACTTGGTGACAGGAAGGAAAAGATCATCACGATCGACGGTGCCAACGCCTTCTAGCTATACCTTATGAGATCTCTTCAACACACACACAACGGAAGGTCAATATTTCTATATGCATGTTGATTACAGGTACTATCACGCACGAAATCAAACCCAAGAAGTACTGTATACTACACGAAACCAGCACCAAAGTATCAGATACTCAATAAAGTCATGACAAGCCCCATAAGTAAGAAAAAAACTCTGAAAAATGGGAGGAAAACGCACGTCTACACGCACGTCTACAACAGAGTCCAAGGCGCACTTCCAGGGGGTTTCAAGCTTCAAGACCTATGAGTTGGAGCAACGACGATAATCCATGGGCGATGCTAAGCAATGTATCATGGATGACAGATGAATGAATTATGTGGACGAACAGGCGATAAAACGATCACGGCTGTAGAGAGAGGCGGAAGAATAAACTATTTACAGAGAAGTCTGGCCTGGAGTTGCGCTGATCGAATGAGGAGGAGGACGACTGTTGCCGACAGCACTTGAATTTGGCAGCTACATCAGAAGCTCCAGGTCTATATAAAGAAAAGGAGTGGCGCTAGATGAGGACAAGCAGATAACGCAGGAAAAACGCAGACAAAAGGTACATTAGTAATGTGTGATACATGGAAATGACGAGAAATACCGGGTTGTGTAAGATGCTCCCTGCCGTGATGAAAGGAGCCAGTCAAAAATAGATATTAGGGCTCAAGAATAGATAAATGCTGCAAAGAGCAGGTATTGTTGTTCAGAGCAGAAGCCGTATGAAAATAGCCACAGAGATCTATCAACTTCCGACATAGCTTCACCTCCTGGGCGAGTATTCCAAGGTTGCAGACTCAAGAGGCTGCCTTGAAGACGCTGTATTCGTGGACATAGACTAAAGTAGACATATAGAATCTTTCGGTGGACTGTAGAAGGACTTACCATGGCTGGCAGTGCTGTGACTGCCCAACTGGACTGTGGACTCCATGGGGAGCAAGTCGGCTTACATAAGTGATTCAGGTTGGAATCATGTCACATTGATCTGAACCGACTCTTTGTATCATCGCCATCATCTACGACCAAGGTTAGTGCTAATAGTACTCATCCCTGCTCGTCACAAGCCGTCTTATTCATCCATTTTGCAGAGTGTTTAACCTCACACACCCGCGTTATGGGATTTGTTAGCAGAAGGATATCACATGGCTTCGCGAGTCTTGACTTTGCTGAGTGTTTTATATCGACTCAGTAGTACTTCTGCTGAGCTGGCGGGGAATCCAACCCTTCCCTGCAAAAGCGTAAGTATTTCTTTCCTTTTTCTTCATGGTGTATCTAGCTCGTTCCTTTTGTACAGTGGGTCTGGACTGTGGGTCGACCTTTCCAATCGGGATGTGGATTGTACCTGCTTCTATGTATGTGACACTCACTGATAGGAATAGCACGAATACGATGGACCTATTTGAGTTTATCAATGGTATGTTCAAACTCTGAGTTCTTGGGGTTTTTCATCATGTCCACTCATACCGCCTAGATTATTCTGAGGTATTCTCGACTGTTACTTTCCATCGTTCCTCAATCCCCTCTCAATCCCCTCTCTCATTGCATGCCCTACAATCCGATGACGTACTGACTCCGATATCCAATGATTGTTAAACATCCTATTACAGTACATGGTTATCTTCATCGATCGTATTACCGGGTAATTAGATCATTCCGTGAGAGAAAGTACAGATTGAGTTAATACAAAGAGACATTGGTGCATTCCTGAATTCATCCGGGAAGCCCGTGTCGTCCCAAGCATCGTAAGTCAACGTGGTAATACGTAAACGACTGGATCTGGTTAACATTTTAGAAACCAGATTCATTTTGAGCTCTTTATAGGATAACACCCAGCCACATAATAAGTGGGTGCGCGTCGATTGTTAACGTTTGTTGCATTGGGACGTTGCCTCCAAGTTCGATGACAGCGGCAAAATCAGATCATTAGCGGCGAGATGGGGCATTTATGTCTATAAAGCGATGCACGCAGAAGGTGATGAGACTTTTCTGTCATTCAGAGGCATTGAAAATCTGACCTGCCCAGAGCAGTATTGAGAGTACGGTCGTGGAAGAAAGAGATCAACATATAAATTAGGTAATACGGTCATGCGACGTGCTGTCAACCAACGTTAGCCGCAACGCCCATGAAACCAACGACCCATAGAACGACTACATTGTATAGACGCTATCATCTATCCACGAGTTCAACCCGAGATCACCTTGAAGGACTCATGAGACGCCAGCACAATTTTCTGGAATTTTGTGATCATGTTGATGATGCATCTGTATGATCGTTGAAACGTTGACGTTCGTAGGGAACACTGAGTCTCGCAAAGAGCCATCAGGCATGCTGTATCGAATTCTGTTTAGTGTGGTAGCACATAGTAGTCGCCTATGACTTGTGAGTAAGTGGGGTTTTTTTTTTTGCGTTTACCAATCTTTGACCGATCAGTATCGATGACTTTGGTTCCATGACAGGGCTGTAGAATGGTACCTATCTATACTATAAATATTTTTACAAAAGTTCACTAGCAAGTTTTCGGGTCTCGAAGCTCCTTGCTGTACCACGACCACGACTTCGGTGAGCCGCTCCCTCGTTCCTCAGTTATTGTCAGTTCGTGTTTTCACCACGCGTCAACCATCCTCGCGATTATGCGTATATCTCGCTGACCTTCTGTTTTCGCAGTTTAACCGAGAGATCCTACAGAAAGAGAAGCATGAACTATATCGACAAGCTCCCTGATGATGTGCTCGCGGATACACTGTGTCTCATTCCCATCGTCCGTAACAAGATAGACATCAACAGATACCCATGGAATCTCTCCAGCGTTTCTCGGAGATGGCGAATCGTCGCTCTCACATCCGCTAAGTTGTGGTCCACCATCTACATCTACGCCCTGCCCTTTCGGAGTATGTTCATCAGCCGATCAAAGTGGCAGGCCTACCTCAAGATTGTTGGGTTTTCTGTGAAGAGTATACTTGAGCGGTCGTAGCAACATCTGCTGACGCTGACTGTGGAGTTGGACTGGGATGGGATATCGGATTCGAATTTCCGGCCTACGGCGGAGCGGTTGGTTGCAGAGAGCTATCGATGGACCCACGTCGAGATGATCTCATTCTATCCTTCCAGTCGCTCTCTACCGTCTCCCTCCCTCCTGTTGCACACGCTTTCTGTGTGCAAGGACTTACGCTCCATCTCACTTCACATCACTGAGCAGACATCATCATGCGGGGTTCATGTGACTCCATGCGACATTCTAACCATTCTCTCAGCCTCGCAATCGACGTTGAGATCCTTCCACCTTCATTACATCTCCACGTTCCTGCTACACCCTCGGAGATCATCTTTCTCCCTCACTTATCATCTCTCGTCATCGGTCCTACCATGCCCTCAGAGATGGCCTCTTGGTTCTTAGATCATCTCCGTCTTCCAAGCCTGGCCTGTCTTTCCGTGCTCTGTGACCTGAGCAGCACTGTCATACTGCTGGCGATATTGAACGCTGTCCGAAGGTCACAGTGCAAAATTACACGAATGTCCGGGATGATGGGGGAAGCGCGTGCTCGAGAATCAAGAGAACCTCTGGAAATGGTGACGGTGCACAAGTGTGTTTCTTGAACCGCTGTAGCTTTACTGGGTCTAGGTCCATACTCTTTAATCTGGCATATTTGCTTCTAGTTGATTCTTCGTAGTGTATTACTGAACTTGTTGTATGAACGAAGAACTTGTATGATATTATAACTAACGCCCTTGTTGCGATCGATGCCCATTATAGTACAGGATAGGCGCTCTAGGTGATGATAAAAAGGTAGTTCGTAGCGCTTGTCAGCTGAGTGCTTAGTGCAGCCACAATGTGTAGCACAGACCTTCGGGCTTCAATTAGCATTCATAACCCGCACCCGTATTCACGATAGCCGGTTCGTGGGACATCGAAGTTGGGCGAAGCGATAAGGACAAATCACGACTGACTGAGTAACGGCTTCTGGACATCCTGGCTTCCTATCATCCGACTCTGAAAAGCTGAACTTTGTTTGCTTGTCGAAGGATAGCAGTTGCATGAACGATTCCGGTGGGCTTCTTAGTTACAATGCAGACGTGCTATCACCAAGACTAGCATTACCTGTATGTACAACTCAGGATGCTTCTATAGCTTACCAGAGATCTGGGGCAGCTTGGTGGGTGTGATTGATTTAAATTACATAGACTGATGTTCGCACGAGTACACTTCCATCTTCTGGGACGACATGCCGCGGCACTGAAGGGTTCAAAGAGCCTTGTTAGGCCATCGATTTTGACCATCGCCTAGGTTATAAAATAATTCGCTGCTTGACGATGAAAGGTCAGAGATTGACTGACTTGAGTTGAAGTAACAGGCGTGGTTGGACTCAGCAGGCTCAGGTGGCTGAACTCAAAAACATGCCGGCTTTTGCCGGTGCTGGCTTCCAAATTCAGTTACTTGGTCACATGGTCACTACTACTCCATTCCCAGCGCTGTCATCCTCCACTAGCGTCAATTCAACTGCTAGCTGCGATACTACGGATACCGCAATGGAAGAAAGAGGTCACACGGCATCATTCTTAGACCGATTCCCGTGGTTCCTAGTCTTCTCCGTAAAATATGATATAAAATAGGCCAACCTCTTTTTGCACGACCCCCACTACAATTTGGTTCTCTCCTGACTTCTCCTGCACCTTGGGATATTGCAATATTGTACGTCTGTTTATTTTATTGCAGAGTTGCAGTTCATAGATTATCGAGAGCAACTTCCTTATCTTGCTTTTTCTTTAAAGGGTCAAGACTTGCTATGGACTATATCGACACCCTCCCCAACGAACTCCTCGCTGATATTCTCTCCTTGATTCCCATCAGTTGCAACAACCTAGACATCAACAGATATCCGTGGCATCTGGTCAGCGTCAGCCGTAGATGGCGTGATGTCTGTCTGTCCACAGCTAAATTATGGTCCACGATATACCTCTTTTCCTTGCCCTACCGATGCTTTTTCCGAGAAAGGAGATGGAGATCGTACCTGGACTGGCTTCACTGTTTAGTGAAGAAGATGCTCGATCGGTCTAAACAACATCCTTTGACCCTCATTCTCGAGCTCGACTGGGACGGGATTGCAGATCCTCATTTCCATCCTACGATCGAGTTGTTGGTTTCACAGAGCCATCGATGGAGTCGAGCAGAGGTCGTTTCCTTGTACCCACCCATGCGTCAAACACCGTCTATATCGTCCATCCTGACGGGCCTTTCTGATTCCCAGTCACTCCGCTCCCTCGCACTCCTCGTCTCTGGTTCATCAGAAGGTCACGTTACCCCATATAAAATCTTCCAAGTGTTAACCAGCTCTCACACGACATTGAGGAGTCTCGAACTTCTCTGTTCCTCTGAAATCTCTCGTATACAGTCTGACGAAATCATCACATTGCCTATTCTATCCTCACTGCAAATCGACTCCGTTACACCACCAGAAACGGTAGCCTGGTTTCTAAACCACCTGTCGTTGCCGCAGCTCGCGCACCTGTCGCTCGTTTGCGACCGTTCTAGTGATATCTTGCGACCTGCTATCTCGAGGTTGATCAGACGGTCGTGTTGTGAAATTACGCATCTTAATTGGCTCAGCACGGACCCTCGCCGTACAGATTCTCATCATATTCTTACGGTGTTTAGGGATGTCCATACATTGAACATCTCCGTCTCCAGTCTCAATACTCAACACATGGACGCAAACGACCATCCTTTCTCCATTCTCACTCTTCCATCGTTACATCATGATGATGTCGATTCTCGATCCGACTCGATAGTTATTCCTTTACCGAATCTCCAGCACTTGCAAGTAGATTTGGGTAGTCGATCGCTACCATCTACGTCTACACACCTTCGTCACCTAGCTGATATGATACGATCTCGACTTGTCGATACGTACTCCGATGATATGAAACTCAGGAGTAGTATTCTAGAATCTGTTCGTGTCCGGTGTGGATCGTCCTTGGAATGTCTTCGTGGGAGGGACTGGATCGAAAGGGGTTGGCTGTGTTGCGTTGTGGATGTAACGTCTGGAAGGTAATAAACGTCCATTATATCCGTGAATGGGTACTGTGGACATGTTGACGTACACGTTATTTCATTTTGTACTTCTAAACTGTCTACCCCACGATTGATACACTTTGTATCCGTACCCCAGTTTCGGTTTACTCGAAGGCCTGTCAACCCGTGTAAGGTTTTCAGATTGGAAAGAAAAGGTCTGATTAACATGCTAAACACAACTTTCCCGAATACATGACCAATAAATTTTGTAATGTGCAAGTTCGGTGTGTGCAGTAGTTAGCACAGAAATGATATGGTGGTTAGGGAAAGGGTTCGATAATGTTTATGTACGAAACAAGCCAGTATTTGTAGAGATGGAGAACAATAGCCATGAATGCTCCTGTACAATGTTTAACTTGATTCCTGTTGTAGGTGAGACGACCGATTGCATCAACAACCACAGGATTGCTTAAAGAATGGCTTGAATATTGGTTGAAATGCGACTAATAGTGGATTCGTTGACGTGCGGAATGAGCTTTAATGCTCGTATCCTGTGTGTGCGAGGGCGGTAGTCCGTTGCGGCAGACGAACACGAAAAGTACAAGATATTAGTCGGTAAAAGTGGGGTGTATTATTCTCTGTTTGTAGTACATTTGTTGTGGGGTTT
>CEMT01386067.1:0-16449 GCA_900068985.1 Pterula multifida
TTCTAATTTTTTTTTCAAGCACGGATTTTGATAGTATCAGTTTTTTTGTACGCGGTACAATAATCAGTGTGGCAGTCAGTGTGGCAGATGCTAGCTTATCAATACATTGCAGACAAGATTACAGCGTAAAATGCCGCCTTCATCCGCAACAATCATCAATAAAGATAATCCAGAGGACAATCCACACACCCAATCTCATCGAATAGACGACGACATCGATTTTTTCGATTCGTCTACTGAGGATGATGAACTTGACGCGCTGGATGAAGATGAAGTTGATCAAGCGGTACATGAAGATTGGGAGATCGCTGAAAGAGGTGAGCTCTGTCCACCTGAGCAATTGGGAAAGTATCTGAATAGAGTGACAACAGATTTCACCAAACAGTTCAATCGTATACGACAGCATGTAGCTGTGCGGTCTGGCATTGCTGCTGGTACTGCGTCCAATAATAATCCCTTGGTATCGGTAGCACCTGTGCCCGTTATCAATGCTCCCAAGACATCAAAAACTTTCACCTCCCATGGCCATGCCAACGACCAACTCGAGAAGCTATCTAAATATTCTTCACGCTTAGCGAGAATTGATGTTCCATACCGTATTGGAGCAGGCGTAAACCCCAAAGGGCCAAGTGCTCATGCAAACATGAAGGACAAAGCAGACAGAGCCACCAACGAGCAAGTTCTGGATCCACGAACTCGAATAATCTTATTCAAGATGATCGGTCGGGGTCTTGTGCAGGAGATCAACGGCTGCGTCAGTACTGGAAAAGAGGCGGGTACGAGTTGCAACCCAATAGCACCAGTGATTTGACATTGTTCCTTGCAACAGGCTAATGTGTACCATGCTCTCACTCCGGAGAATAAACACTTGGCTTTGAAGATCTATAAGACCTCTATTCTTATTTTTAAGGACCGCGATCGCTATGTCACTGGAGAATACCGCTTCCGTAGGGGGTACAGCCGTCACAATCCAAGAAAAATGGTCAGAATGTGGGCAGAAAAAGAGATGCGTAACCTGAAGCGTCTGCTTGCTGCTGGAGTTCCTTGTCCTGAACCCGTGGAAGTCCGCGAGAATGTTCTAGTAATGTCATTTCTAGGCGACTCAGAAGGCTGGTCAGTCTTTACATATCTCGTGATGGGCCAGGGCATTTCTGATTTTGCATAGGGCTTCTCCCCGTCTCAAAGATGCACAGTTAGACATAGCTACATGTGCTGATCTCTATGTTGAGCTAGTCGTGACTGTCAGAAAGCTCTTTCACCAATGCAAGCTGGTTCACGCTGATCTCTCAGAGTACAACATACTATACCACGATTCTCATCTCTATATCATCGACGTTTCTCAAAGTGTCGAACACGACCACCCATCTGCCTTCGATTTCCTGCGCAAGGATATCAAGAATGTAGAGGACTTTTTCCAGAGGATGGGTATCAGGTGTCTCGGGCTCCGGAAGTGTTTCGCATACGTCACAACAGATACTTTGGACAGAAAAAATCAAGAATCGGATGAGGATGTACTGAAGCGCTTTCTTGCAGAATCACCTGCATTAGACGATCCCAAGACAGAGGAGGTGCCTGAACATCATCATGAGGACTCTGTCTTTTTTAGATCTTATATTCCGCGCACGCTTAACGAGGTTTACGATCCAGAGCGAGACTTGGAAAAGAATAGGCTCGGTGATGAAAAGCTAATTTATGCTGATACAATTGGTTTTGTCATGTCCAGCGGGCGAGAAGCCAAGCCAGCAGAGGATGAAGGCCTCGGGGATAGTGAGAGTGGTGGTGAAGCCAACGAGGATAGCCAGGAAGATAGCCAGGAACTGAATCTGGATGAATCCGGGTTCGAAAAAAGGCCAAGAGGTCACCGGCACGAGGATAGGGATGCAAAGAAGGTAGATTATTCCCCTCCTGCTCTTGCTGCGAACGCAACCATAGACTGGTCTTTGCATAGGAAAGAAAGAAGATCGCCAAGGAGGAGGCCAGGGAAAAGCGCAAGAATAAAATGCCCAAAGCAGAGAAAAAACGGATAATGAAGAAGACAGCAGGAAGATGATAAAATCTATCTAGACAAATCAAAGGACAGCAATGACAAGCTAATGTATGTGATGTTACTACCTAGATACCCGATGCCCATCTTCATAGACTATCTGTAATACATCCATGGCTGGCATCCGAGACCATCTTGGCATATTTGTACATAGTTCCTTGGCTGAACTTGAGTGGGGGCGCAGACCATGATTTTCTCCGCTCTTGCAGCTCACTTGACGAGACGTGTAGCTCAATGCTGTTGCATACGGCATCGACTGAGATAACGTCGCCGTCTTTCACCAGGGCGATCGGACCTCCGTCCTGAGCTTCTGGAACAACGTGGCCAATACAAAATCCATGAGAACTAAAAGATGAAGCCGAGTCTTATGAGGCAGCTAGAAGCAGAGTCATCAGAGCTTACCCGCCACTGAAACGCCCATCTGTCAGACAGGCGATATCATAACCTAAACCGGCACCCATGATCAGGCTTGTGGGTTTCAGCATCTCGGGCATACCTGTTCTCAGTATTCAGGGGAAAATGCAGGACAAAATGGGAGCAACGCACCAGGTCCACCCTTGGGCCCTAAGTATCGCAGAACCACAACTGTTTTCTCACCCTTCTTGATGGAGCCTGATTCGATCGCCTTGACAAAGTCGGTCTCATTATTAAACGTTCTGGCCTTTCCTGTGAACCCAAAGCCCTCTTTCCCCGTGATTTTGGCAACGGCACCACCAGGAGCAAGGTTTCCTTTCAGAATTCTGAAGAGTACATGAATTGAGCTTGGCCTAAATTATCACAACTTGACACACCACCTTATATGACCAGAATCTTTGATGGGCCTATCGAGTGGGCGAATCACATCCTGATTCGAGTCCAGTTCGCCATGTTTCTGGACCCACTGTTCCAGGTTTTCTCCCAGTGTCCGGCCGGTGACCGTCATAGTATTCCCCTCAATCATTTTGTTCTTCATTAAGAAATGAAGAACCTCTGTAATAAACAAATTATAAGGCGATCAGTGGTCGGGAACAAGACTCGATTCGAGGATGCCTACTTGGTATTCCGCCTATTTTGTAGACGTCTTCCATTACATACCTTCCACTGGGTTTAATGTCAGCGAGGAAAGGGGTGCGGTCAGAGACAGCTTGGAAATCGTCAAGAGTGATTTTGATGCCCACAGAATGAGCGACAGCAATAACATGTAGCACAGCATTAGTCGAACCACCCATCACCATTGTGAGTACCTAGAAAAGGTCTGTTCAATCCCTGGTCTTTGGGGAAAAAATGCACGATGTATACTAAGGCATTCTCAAACGCGGTTCTCGTCATGATATCTTTAGGAAGGATGTTTTTTGCAACCAGGTTGTACATTACTGATCCCACGGAATCACATTCTTGCAGCTTTTCGGGGGATTGGGCGGGGAAGGAGGAAGACCCCGGTATAGTCATACCGATAGCCTCAGCGATACTAGCCATAGTGTTCGCAGTATACATCTACAATGGTCAAGGGATCAGAACAGGCTTTGCAATTTCTTAAGACACTCACACCACCACACGCGCCTGGCCCAGGGCACGCATTCCGTACGGTATTATACCGGAAAGTTTCAGCCTCTTCTGTCTGGCCATCTTGAAGATATTTTCCGTATGCTTGGAATGCGCTGACCACATCGAGCTGAGGTTGACCTTCACAGGATCCAGCTCGTATTGTACCACCGTAGACCATAAGACCTGGTCGGTTCAATCTCCCCACTAGACACTGTGGAATGAGCGTAAACTCCAATTCACACAAAAGGTGCTCACAGGCCATTAAGACTCCGGGCATATTTTTATCGCATCCAGGAACCACCACCATGCCGTCGAGATGATGCCCACCAGCTGCAGTCTCCACCTGGTCCGCAATAAGATCTCTGGATTGAAGGGAATACATCATTCCACTTGTCCCATTACTTATCCCGTCGCTAACACCAACGGTGCCAAATTGGTAGCCAATCATATGGGCTGTATTTATGGACTGCTTGACCCGTCTTCCTAAATCCAGAATATGTTTGTTACATCTATGTAGAGCTTCAAAATGCGTTTTTGCGTGATCAAAGCAGAAACTCACGGGTTGCCCTCGTACCTTGAAGCAAAGGAAGGTAAATAAATGGTGATGGAAAAAGCTAGAACCCGGACGTACCAAACACTCGCAACACCAACCATAGCTTTGTTGAAGTCATCGTCTGTCTCGACACCATCCGTCGCGTACAGCATAGCCTAATGTTATATCATGACACTGTCCGTAGAAAAGAGAACGCTAGGATTGGTCGATACCTGGCTTGCCCCCTGGTCTTTAGGTTGTGTGACGATTCTACTGTAACGGTTCATGATTGGGTTTTCATCACATACTCTGCATGAAGTTGAGAGTAAACGAGGCCAGGTGCATGTTGTACGCCTGAGAAACATGGTGAACTATGGTTATCCAACCGAATGTTGCTCGACAGAATTGAACCGCGTGATCGATGATCGGTGATCATCGATCATTGGTTGATGGTTTATGATCTGATGAAATGATCTCCGACTCCGATCGGGTCGAAGACATCTCAATGCAATCCTTTCCAGTAGCCTGGCACAAAGGGGTCTACGACTAAGATACTTTGCATATCTCTCTGCTCGAACCTGCTTTAATGGATACTATGGTATATATCCGTTGCTATTCACTCATCAGAAATCGTTCAAGAATTGAACATAGAGCAAGCAGCGCTAACAGCTAATAATATTATCCAGTCAAAATGTCAACTTAGTAAAGGAACCAGAAAAAACCGACGTATTCAACGACCAGACTCACATGCTGGATTCTCATTCATGAAGGTGTTTGTAAATTGTACCGCCGACGGCGCTTGACTTCCTCAGGGCGTACCCCACCATTGTGGCGCCAGTGGCACTTGCACCGACCAGAAGCCAGTCTGAGGCTGCAACGATTATATCATCGTCTTCCGAGTCTTATCTGCGAGACCTGTACCAACTGATTTTGGATCAGTGCAGTGGCCGCAAACTGAATTTACAGGGTCCGTGGGCAACTTATTTTCGACATGTAGTTGTTGTTAAGTAATTCATAACAGCAATGGGGTGAAATCGTAACGTACTAGCAGTGACTAGAGTGAGTCGTCAACCGGTTACGTTTAGAACGAATCGGGAGGTCTCATGTGAGGCTCCGCATCGATGTCTGGGGGCCCAAGCTGGGACCTACTACCATCGTAAACCACACCATATATTTGCTCTAAACATATGCAAGTTTGATATTGGAGGGAACTCCTTTTTCTTCTCTCACTGAGTGGCTAGATTATTACATCCCATCATCGGATGGTAACTTCAGCGTCGCTACCAATAATGGGATCCTTCAACATATACGCCTGTGGTCCTTCGTGTGAGGTTTTCCGGGACGATTTGTCTTTCTTTTGCCTTGTGCGATCCTTGGCCTTGACTGGACTGGAATTGCAAATATTTTAAGGTTGTGTGCCAGTGATGTGGGTCGATATCAGCCTTACCTTGGTGACTACAGCAGAGGCTATACGGATACCGGCAATCTATTTGACGCAATCCCGTAGCGGAATAAAGTTAGCAGCCTCAAAAAATTGGGTTGAATCAGAGGATGAGAAGCCTCAGGATGGCACCGAGTAGCATCGTACAGACAAAGTCCAGTATGTATCTACAGCACTGTTTAGAGGGACCAACTTTCGTCAACAATCTTTGGGCAGCAGAATGAAGATCCGCTACATGGACCTGAATATCCAATTTTCCTTGTCTTACCCAGCAGGCCGAGATTTCGGGGGGCTCCCTCTCCATTTCTCGTCGTTATCGAATCTCCCTTTCCGCTTCTCTGTGAGACATATTGAGATCAGGTGAAGACACCTTTTCTCCTATCAGCTGCATAGACCTCGGAAATGGATTTAGGACCGAATTGCTAATCGCTGTCGTTTCATTGCCGTCCACCTTGGATTGACCAGAAGAAAGCACCTAATCTCAATGTATAAAGCCTATGAGAAGGGAGGAAGGAGCTCCCTTCCGGAGACACTTCACTCCTCCATTTTACCCGGTCCAAGCTCGATCGTTGAGTCTAAAGCGCTTGCAACAGACTCAAGCGATAACGAGAAACAGGTTGATATCGACAGTGATAGTCCTCCTCCCCGTTCTTTGAGGCATTCGAACTTATCGACGCCGGTCCTACCTCCTTTCGAGACTAATACACGACTCCTAGACCATAGTGGTCCTTCATCGTATCACCATCAGCCACCAGGCACCAGCAACAATAGCAGCAGCAGAGATTATTTTGAGCCGCTACGCACCAGCAGGAGTTTCGACGATCTTGTCGATCATTCTTCATCCTACCCCAAGAGCCAGCGAGAATTTGCAGTGGACCAGAACGTGTATGGCAGACATACTTCAGATGAGTACCCGAATGGATTACGACAAAGCTCTTTGGCTTTGTCGGACTCCTCTTATTCGNCGTTTGATCATGGATCCTCGTATTCATCAATGGTTGGGGCCACTAGGCGATTACCAGAAGTTAGAAGAAGCAATCTATCCCCTTACAAAGTGAGAGGAACGTACAATACCAGTGATATTGGGAGATATGGGGATGCGAGAAGACACGGGGACGCAATGATTCGAAAGGAAAGAGACTACCAACAGTCTCATAGTCGGAGCGATTCGACAATCTATGGTGGAACTTCGCACGGTAGCATAACGGAAGATTACCAAACAGCGAGGGAAATACAAAATGCCAATTATTTTCGTGAGCTATGATTCTGCCATGCCTAACGAGGACTAAAGATAGGTTTGTTTGATGCAGAGAGTTTACCCTTCCAGAGGCGAGAGAGCTTTTCTTCAGAAGTCGGGACAGATCAGTGTCAAGATGAGCCTTCTGAGGTGGCACTACTTCCCCCTCGGCTAGCACTTGCTAGGTTTGATTCTGGCTTCAGCGAGTTGACATACAAACCTAACCAGAATACATATCCACAAGAATCGGAACCCTCTACAACGTCGCCTGGGGATGGTCCTGCGGATGATACAAGAGAGCCACTGCCAAATCGGAAGAAGAAAACATTGATCGCATGCAATCCCTGTCGAGGTGAATCGTTTACTCGCAATCCCATATGTTTGTGGGAAATTTTTATTAATGAATCGGTCTCTATCTTGCAGTTTTGAAGCTTCGATGTGACGGACGACGCCCATTCTGTGGGAAATGCAGGAAGAAACAAACTTGGGAAAGATGCATTTATACTAATACAGTTCGAAGGCGTGGACCTGGAAAGGCTCCGAAGGGAACACGACCCCGGAAGAAACCACACAACATGGTCGAACAGCTATTTGGCGACCTCAAACCAAGCGGAACACAGGCCAAAGCGGGGTCACCAACGACTTCAGCTGAACCTGTGAGACTTAGGTTTCCACCCTCTCAGCTATCCCAGCTACGGCTTCCACCAGCACACGATACACCAGAATCATCGCTGCCACCTATACCATTCGAAAGTTACCGTAGTGCAATGCCAACGTCAGCTCGTCAGTACGATCACGAGTCTAGTTTGTTGCCCAGTGTAGCCTCTCAGGCAATACCAGCAGAGACGATGAGTTACGAGTCTTACCAGTTGAATTTGAGGGGTCACGGTTTCGGTATCAATCAGTACAGAATACAAACACGAGGAAGGTGTCCGATACAGAAGGAGCAAAGGAGTCGATCCAGTAGCTTGCAAAGCACGGCGCGGAAGAGTAGTATGACCGAACCGTGTGATGAGTAGGGGTAGTAGTAGTAGTAGTAGTAAGTTGCGGTAATACTAATATTAGGGGGAAGTGGATGTACTTGAATACTAGAGGATACTGAGATATAAAGTAGTAGTAGTAGCAGTCGTCAGCAGTAGTAGTAGTAGTAGTAGTCAGTAGTCAGTGTACAGGATTAGGGTAATAAGAATTGTGGTGATGTGTGATTGGACTGATGTGATCGCCGGAAGTGATCCGACCGCTTGGATTGGTTTGAGTGTAGTAAGTGAGTAGAATAATAGTGTATACTGTAGTTGATACTTGATAGCTGCTGTTGGTGGTGCTCGACGGGTGTGGATTCCACCTCTGTATGCTACGACTCTTCTCATCCAACATTCCACCTACTTCCACCCTTTCCCTTCTGCTCCCCTTCTTATCTCTTCTTATCTCTTTATTCCCTTTCCCTCCATAATGTCCCCTCCCGCCGGCCCATACACCCTCATGGTCGCCGGCGCTCGCGCTGGCAAAACCTCTTTCCTCCGTCTGCTCATCGACACCAGCAATGTTGCCCTAACTGCCCCCAACGATCAGCGTCAGGCTCTTGCAAAATTTCTCCATGGCTGCGCCGCCCACACTAACAATATCCGCTACACCTCCCTTGACGTCCTTCTTGATCCTCAGTCTCTAGTCACAACCACTCTTTCTCTTATAGATACCCCTTCTATCGATTGGGCAGACTCAAGTGCAGCAGAGAGACTCGTGGCAGATATCATAAGGCACATAGAGGCCAGATTTGCAGAGTCCATCGACGATGTGAGTCCTTGTTTCACCATACGCACTCTCAATCCATCCTAAAAGCTTCATACGGCGGCCCAGGAGGGTAAGCTGCACTCCGGGGACAGCCATGTACATCTGCAAGTATCCCTCTCTTCGTTTGTCTTTATCCAGTCCATTCCAGGCTCATGTATTTTCACTCCCGTTCAGTTGTCTCTATTTTCTAGACCCAGATCAAATCGTTCCGCCAGCAGCTCCGACGCCTCCTGCACCCCTGGTTACTCGTGCGGGCGGTGGGGCATACACTCAGGCTGATCCGGAACCTGTCATCCTTGAACCCCCGGTGGCCAGCAAACCTGCCCCTCCTAATTTACCCACTGCAGATATCACAACCATCCGCAGACTTTCTGTTCGGGTAAATGTCTTACCTGTTATAGGGCGTGCAGATACCCTCTCCAACGAAAGACTAGCCGCAGTTAAGATGGCCGTCAGAAAAGATCTCGCTGAGGTTGGAATTGGTTTCGGTGTCTTCGACCTTGCACAAGATAATCCATATCATCCACTCAGCTCTCACCCAGTCAATGGCGACTCCCATTCTCCCCGTAAGCACCAGAACGGCCCTTTGTCCAATGGAATTTCCCCGCCTGCTTCTCCGTCCACTCCTTTACTTCGTTTACCCTATGCCATTATTTCCCCCGATCTATACTCTCACAGTGATGGCGTGCCCCGCTTACAACCCCCGAGACATGAGATTATCAACCAGTACTTTCCCTTACACCGTCAGCTTTCATCTCCCCTAACAAAAGGGTTCTACTTGAGGAGATACCGCTGGGGCTCCCTCGACGTCTTAGATCCCAATCACAGTGACTTTTTGCCCCTTCGCTCGGGAATATTTCAACAAATGGAGGTAAGCCACCTATTGACCGGTGAATTTATGTTCACCTCTGTTTTCTGATCCCTTTTATTTATTTATATTAGACCCTTCAAAAGTACACCAGAGAATATTTGTTTGATAAATACAGAGTAGAGTCGGCTCCCCCCAGAACTGCTCCTCATCACTCTCTTTCACACATTACTTCCGGTCCTCTCTCGCGAAATCAACTTCCTCCTCTCACTCCCTCGTCGAGACCGATTTTAGCCATCGACACAGCTTCTTCCTCCCAACCAGCCACTCATTCGTTTTCGCGGACCCTGGGCAGCGGGCACCCAGATTCTCGCGTGCCACCGCCGCCACCATCACAATCCTTATCCGAGCCATATACAACTAAATCTTCTAATAATTCCAGTTGGTGCTCCTTCGTGTTCGATCTTTCAAAATATCTAATTCTCTCGTTTGCGCTCAACAGCTTCTAGTCCAACTCAGCATTTGAGTGTCATTTCCTTATCGGGGGTCTCCAAACAACGATCGAAGAAAATCACCGTTGCTTGCAACTTTTGTCGATGTCAGTGGGACTATTCAAACCCTTGTTCAAAATTAATAATATTTTGATTTAGCTCGGAAACTTAAATGTGACGGGGGACGCCCAGCTTGTAGTCAATGTATCAAGCGATCCGTCTCGTGCGACTATATCTCACAAAATAGTCGACGTCGTGCCAGAAACAACCACAAGGAAGAGGGTACAGAGAGCGATAGCGAGGACGATCATTCAGTCGAACAGGATGACACCTCTCTATCACCAGAAGTTCTATCTGCGCCCCTTTCTCGTAAAAGCTCCAACCTTGAAAAATACAAGACTGAGCATCCCTCGACACCTCACCTAGGCAAGGGCCATGAACACAATGAGGATGCCTCCTCGCTGCCAGTATACATGAAAGCCTCTGCTCAGCCTTCGTCTTCTGTTGGTCCGCGCAACGAGACAAAGACCTATTTTCCTGATTATGAACTTCCATCTATCGTGACCTTACCACCGCCTACACCTGCTTCGCCACTGACTCCCATGTCCGCTCCTTCCATAGTACCTCCTCAGCCACCGGGGTCTGCATCTCAATCCGTTCCCAGGCAACGTGCAGTGACTAACCCAGGAAAGCCTCGTCAATCTTTAACCACAGGACCAAAAGTGGTTGCTTGCAATAATTGTCGAGGTATGCACTGCTTTTACCCATCATTGACACGTCTTGATACATTCTTTTTTTAAAAGCCAGGAAAACCAAATGCGACGGTGCCCATCCGACTTGTTCTGGATGCGTTCGACGATCACTATCTTGTAACTACGTCCACGATTCTTCTGGATCCGGGAGCAGGAAGGGCAGGCGTGCCTCTGCTCCAAAGCCCTCGGGAAATGTCTCAGATTCTTGCGCGCCTCAAATCACCCTTAATCCCCCTCCATTGCCCCACCCTCCACCTCCCACAAAAGATGGCCTATCCTCTCGTGAAAACGACCATTTGAATCCTGATCTGGCTCTTAAACGGAATAATATTGACATGGAAGTTTATCCAGGGCCGCACAAGAAGTCGAGAATGGACTTTGGGGCATCTCAGTCTTCTGTCTCTGGTATTGCTTGAACAATTTTCTGCCTCATATTTAACTTTTTTGCTCTTTTATTTGAGCTGTCTTTCGTTTTCATATTCGGAAATGTAGAAACAATCCTTATTCTGTTATTCTCGCACTTCGGGCTATTTGTTCTGACCAACTACTCATCTGTGTGCTCTCTCTCTTGGGTCCAGATTTTTCTTTTCTTTTCTGCTTTCTTGCCTTCTCATTGTACTGTATTTGTCCCACCTATTTCTCTACTGTTGCCTACAATCCTGGTCTTCTTCTCCGACAACTGTCTTCGTCGAGTCACTCATTCCTGTTTTCACGTAGCGATTTTTTTACCTTGCTCTTTGTTGTGTCATAGTATTGTTACAAGTGTTTGTGTGTAAGTAAAATAGGGGATTAGATAGCTTATTCACTGAGATTGGTCAATGAGGTTCAATAATCAGAACTGAATGACTTGGCGCTTGATCCAGATCACTGCTGCAATTGTTTTGATTAGAGTCAAAAATGTATTTCATGACTTGTCTTTCCCACTGTCTGTAATTATCTAAAAGCTGTCCTCTCCTTCTGTCCTCTCCTTTATCTCTCTCTCTCTCTCTCTCCCCATCTCTCCCCCCTCCTTGCTACCATGTTTTCTTCCTTCCGAAAAAAGGGTTCCAACAAACCCCGTCGTGACGATGGCAGTCAAATCAAATCCTCACCTTCCTTGCCCGAATTAGGAGCAGCTCAAGGAGCTCTGCAGTGGCCTGAGGGTTTCGTTGACATGAACTCAATTCGAAATGAAATCTCGCGGTCACCCTCTAGCAGCGAAAAGCATCCACCTTTCGGTGCAGCGAGAGTTTCGTTCTCTGCTTCCGACGGCGAGCCCATACCATTCCATAAACCATTTCGAAACCCACCAGATGGCCCTATTTCGTCGCTTTATATAGCTGCTAGTCCAAAGCAGAGTTTAGATAACTCTGCCACTGGGGGTAAAAACCAATCAAGGAAGTTTCCGCCTCATCGAAGGCTCAGGCCACCACCAAATACATTCAATATCATGGTGAGTAAAGGGCACCTATGTCTCTTCACAGTTTCACACGTCTATTCTAACCTTAACACCCTTCGCTTCCCAGGTTGTAGGTGGCAGATCTACTGGAAAGACGTCACTCTTGCGACTGTTGCTGGATACCGCAGAATTTTCTCCTCGTGCCACAGAAGACCAGAAAGCTGCCGTTGAACGGTTTCTGCAAGGCCCTTTACCAAAAAGGACAAAGGAGATAACGACAGCCTGTGTGGAGATATCTGACTCAAGATATGAGCATGTGTTGCTATCTGTCGTTGACACGCCCGGTTTGGATTTCACGCAAGGTCGCGAACTCAAGTTAGATAGACAAGTCAGCGCCATAATTAAGTATATCGATACACAGTATGCTGATACGCTGAATGAGGTGCGTTGTCCATGTCATTTGCATTTCTTCGATTCATTATGTCTCTGTTGTCATACACTTTGGCGCTGGATTAATTTGGGTCGGTTCTTAGGAAATCAAAGTCAATAGGACGAACAAAGGGGACCAACATATTCACCTGTACGCCAATCTTACTCCCTTCCAAGCACATCATGGCTCACTTCTCATCAAGATGTATTTTTATGATCGACCCTTCTCTGGTGATGTCGGCCCGTGCTCATCGAGAAATGTACGCCCTGCCATCTAAAACTTATTCTGAAGCCACTCTTTCTGGACCACGAGCATCCACCGAAAATTCAGATGATGAAACAGGAGCAACATTGATGGTATCTTCTGCTGAAATACGAGCCATGCGCCGGATCGCTGCTCGCTGCAACGTTTTACCTGTGATCTCGCATGCGGATACGTTGACCGACGAGAAACTCAAGGAGGTGAAGGAAGCCATTAGAAGGAGTATGGCTGATTTTGCGTTGGACTTTGGTGTCTTTGGGTCTCCTGCGAAATCCAAGGCGGCTGCAACTACCTCAGATATCTCAGCCCAATCACCGCTCAAGTCGACAGCGTCACCTCGGGTTCAGATCAATGGTAACGGTGTCAATCATGACAGCAATGACAGTGAAGGTGAATCTGCGGATGAAGAGAGACCGTCACGGCCCATAATCAAACTGAGGACAGCGCGTCATCCAAGTATTCGCAATCTGTCTCGTTCGAGATCAAGGAGGGACCTTGCTGCACTGAGGGAAGAGCTCGATGACGGCCCTGTGGAGCCAACTTCTCACCATCCCGAGAGTATCGCCAATGTCCGTTTTTCTGCACACATATTAGCGCAGATGGATATAGATGCAATGTTACCCTTCACTTTCATCGCTCCAGAGCCAGGAAATCGACCAACCAGGCCAAAGTCAACAAGACCTGTTTCAGTCATGAGTCAATACACCAGCCAGGCAGCTTCCACACCTGTTTCTCCCATGTCGGAAACCAACCAAGTACAAACCCCTTTCCCACAGGACTTCAATGCCGACACATTAGCTCCTCCCTCTGCGAAATCTCCTACCTCCGCTGAACCGGAGTACCTCAATCGTCCCTCGCTTGACCCATTAAGAGGTATCTATGTTCGCCGATATAAATGGGGTACGATAGATGTCTTGGATCCCGATCACTGTGATTTCTCGGCTCTGAGGACTTCGATCATGTCGACGAATATGAAGGTCTCTGTCCATTCTTTTCTTTAAGCTCGTCCAATCTGATGCATCTTAATCCATGTAGGCCCTCAGGTCGCGCACGAGACAGGTCCTGTATGAAAAGTTCAGGATGGAGAAGCTTTTAGCTCGAAGAGCTACTCAGCAGATCACTGATGAACAAAAGAAGCAATTGCTTGAAGGTATAACAGCGTTTAGATGATCTGTTTCTTGCTTTGAGCAACTAATATATTTATCATCTCAGCACTCGGATTATGATGAATCCCCTTAACATCGCGACTTATACTATACCCACCCACATCTATTTTATGACATCCACACTGTTTCTATCTTGCTGATATATGCATCTAGTCCTCCGGATGGATGGATCCTTACTAGTTGTTACTTACTTTGATGACTGGTGTCAGAAGGCGCTGTTGTTAACTCGTTTTCTATCTTTCTTCGTGGAAACCGCTTGCGTACACTCATGTTTTTCATTCTCTTTCTGTAGCTAACTCCTAACTTCTTCAATAATAGCTTTTGATTTCTAAACTGCAGGGAAAAATAACTAGGTTGAAGCCCTTTACAGGATGGTTGCCACCAACAATTATGTGATTTAGTTCAAAAATAACTCAACACCAAATATTTTCCTTTCTATCCCTTTCACTGTGCCTTGTCACTTTACTTACCTAATTTGTATTTGTTTATGTTTTTTTTTTTTGGCTGACATCCATCAACCCAAGCATCTCAACGATGATCCAACAACAGATGTCCTCCTCAAGGATAACTCATTGCCTACAGTCCGGCTTGGTACACAAAACCCTGAAATATGTCCAGAAAAAAATGATCCCAAGAGGATTTGTTAGGGTAAACAGAAACAGAAGAAAAGACAAAAGAAAGAAAAGATCTGAGCAAGCATAAACATAAATACATAGAGGTGATTGATTACATTGTGGTTCAAACACTGGCCCGCTCCGACCGCAGCGCCCGTGAAAACACACGCAACCGATACAGATACGCCCCTGCCATGGAAGAACCGAATATACCAATAAGCACATACAGGACAACCCTCGCAAAGAATCTCATCCCCTGAGGCCCGAGATCAGGCCCACCAATTATCCGAGGTGTACTATCGCCTTCAAGCTCAAGTGATATAGAGTATTCCCCAACAGCTGCAGCTAGTGAGGCCCAACCCGCAACGACAGAGACGAGAGACATGAAGACAGCGAAAACACTAAGACGGCGGAGAAACCAGTTTTTTGCGGTAGGTTTTTGGAGAGAATCCATTGACTCCGAGCTGAAGCTGGTCTCCAAAAGGTCGGTAGATGTTGTGTTTGAAGACCCAGAAGTGGAGAAGCCCAAAGCTGATGTAGCTGCCAGGGACATTAGAAACAGCCACCAGGCTACAAACCATCATGAATGAGCGGGATCATTTATAGCATGCAGGCTGACATACCAACAAAAAAAGGCCACATGCCTAAATATCCAGAAATAAGTTATCTGATGACCTTTAAATTGAATTACTAGACCACTCACTGCCTCGAGTTCCGGAGTAAAGAATGCTAAGGGAAACTGTAGCGCCAAGTGCCGCCAGTGCACCTGTAGAGGTAGATGCTTCCCGCTGAATGTCGAGTAGTTTCTGGATTGTAAGCGTAAGCTTGACGAAGTCAGACCCGGTCAATAATCATTGAGACGCACGTCTACAACAACTGGATCAAGATTGAAAATACCCCTGTCAGTCGCAAAGGTACGCCAACTAAGGACGTTCAGTTTGTTCCGCAATTTAATCAGCTGATAAGAAAAGTTTGAGCAGGGAAAGGTTTGATTGTATAGTGAGCTTACGTGGTTTCGAAGTGTCGTATCCCTCTCGAGATTATCGATCAGGCGTTGAGGGTCATCTGCAGGTGACTGGAAACATCGATTAAGATACTAAGTTGAGGAAGATAGTGACTTGATTTTACGAGGCTTAATCGTTGCGTCTCCAAAGACTTAAGCTGGTGAATGGCACGGTCAATAAAATGTGCTCGAGATATATCAGAGCACAAATACCATTGCTAAGACGGTATTGATCTCAGCTTGAGTACTCTCCTCCGGTGTTTTGAATTTGGCCTGACGATTCGGAGTGGTGACTAAGGTGTCTATCGTGTCGTAACGAGTGGGAGAAGTGGTGAGAGTTCCAAGGTGTACATGTGGCATGGGATATTGTTGTGGACCTTTCATCTTGTGGGCTCGAAGAACGTTGAAGGAAAGGAGTAGGGCCTGCCTGAATTTATCAGTCAGGTCAGATATGAGGGCTATATAGACTATCACAATTGAATGTACCTGATGCGCTGATGGGCAGGTCATACGGAGGTAGGAGACGCCGAAAAGTCGAGTTTGGTTTAGCGATGATTTTTTAATACTGGGAGACGATCTTAATGTGTTGTGTTGGCGATGAATTGGTGATAAGTTAATAGGCTGAGGCTTGCAATGCTTGGGTTTGCTTGCATTCACGTAAAGTGTAAACAGGTTATCGACAGCAGTGCCATGATTTCTATGGATTCGGTGGCAAAGTGGCTCAGCCCGCCAACAGCCGCAGGATGTCATGCCATACTAGGCAAACTTCCTTGTTCTGTTTTCAGTTCAAGGAAGGAGGGCTAATTCAGAACTGAAAGGCGCCATCCGGAGAGTCGGAGAATCGCGTGGTCAATGGAGCAGGCACGACATTGCTTGAGAAACAACGAAACAACGGAACGCAGAGAGGAGTTGATGACATCTTGAGAGTGCAAAGCAGTAGGGCCATCGCATTGAGCAATGAGAGGTACTAAGCTAAGATA
>CEMT01386080.1:0-14993 GCA_900068985.1 Pterula multifida
TCAGAGATTGGGTCATAACTTGGGATTGGCAGCAATGTTTCGATGGCATCACCTTACATTGATGTATTCAAGCACTTTTACAAAATGTTCAAACATTGGGACAGTTTTGCTGGTCACTGTACTGGTGGGCCATTTCCAGGAAGGGAGATGAGAAAAATACATAACATGCACCACACCTCTTGTTTTACATATATTTTATTGCATAATGACACTATCAAGAATACATTGGGTGGGTGAGGTCCAAAATACAATGAGCTCCAGTTATTGAGAGACAGTTAACTGGGATGTTCAATGGCATTTACATTCAATCTCCCTGTTTAACACTGGAATGAATTGAGGGTTCTGTTTTTCCCCAGCCAATCAAAATCAAATGATCTCAAGATCAAAGTAGGTGGCACTGGGTAATTTTGACAAAAACAAGTCCTGAAGTCCTGGTAATTGATTAGTAATAAGTGGTTACCTTCTGTCTGCACCATAATGGCCTGTTGCCTGTGCCCCCAGTCTCTTTTGTTCCTGATGGCATGCACTGACCCCCACCAGATGTCAGTGATGCCATTGTTCTACTTGCACCACTGAGCAACATGCTGTTGCCACTGGCCCATTACATGTCTGTCTTTCACAACCCAATCTAGTGACCTTAGTTTTTGTGTAACTTATTGTTACCTGCTTGTTGGATCCAACAATTAACCTGGTATTCTTCTGAGTAACAATTGAGTAGCAGTAGAGCTGTGCTGCTCTTGCTATTTATACCTTCAGCTCAAACCATAACCAGTCAATCACCACAAACTTCACACTGATATCCCTCCTCAATGGCATTCCTTGCTAAACACCCCATTATGCAATCTGATGATGCGCACAATATTTTGGCCCCATTGATTGGCCAAGGGCAAAATATTGTTAAATATCTTCCCATGTTGGCTCCTCTGGCAGCGTTTCTACCTAGTGACCTGTTCTCCAATGCACTTTCTGTACTTATCTTAGGTCTTGTTATTGAGTTGGGAAGACGGATTTTGTTCTGGATTATGGAGCGCTTTCGAATTCGTAAGTACTTGATTTGCTCTGAATGCTGTCAGTGGCTGACTTGATGATCTATTGGCAGGATATTACATGTCAGCGCGGTTCCAAAGAGGGGACCCAGCATATGAATGGCTTGTCAATTTTCTAGTGAGTCCTTACTTGTCTCGCCTGGCCCACGAAGTTTCAAGCCCGATGTTTTTCAGACAGAAGAGAACGTGTGGCGGAACACCTGTGAATTCCATGTTACGGCTAAAAACTCGATACACAAATGGGGGATTATGCCGTCAGAAAACGCGTCTCCTGGTGGGTTGGACCGGAAAGGGTGTGCTAATTACGAGCCACAGTATAAGACCTCCCAAATGTTTAGATGGAACAACTGTTGGATGGAAATCAGGTATCAAACTGAACAAATTATTAGTCATGCACCCTCCTCCGAGGATGAACCAGCAGTCACTCAGGAAGCGATTTATCTGATGTACGTTGTATTTGAACCTGTCCATCATGCATTTTGCTGCCGCTGAGCATTGAAATAGAATGTATACACGCCAACTGAGCTTCCTTTCTGAGCTGGTTGAAGAAGCTCACAGTCGATACCTGACGATTTCCAAGCCTCATGTTCTGGTTCATGTGGCAGACATGGTCAGTCCTTCAATGTTCTATAAGTAGCTTCTTATATGCCTCAAGCTGACTACCTGGTACTACAGCATGACATATATTATCAAAGGAATAACATATGGTCCGTTTGCAAGGCCAAACTACGACGGCCTATTTCGACTGTGATCTTGGAGGATGATATGATGGAGAACCTTGTAGACGATCTCAAGGAGTTTCTTGCTTCCGAACGTCTCTATGCAGAAGTTTGTCTTTCTCTTATATGTGATGCTAGATTCGATTGCAGACTTGCTGATAGACCGGGATACCTTATCGACGGGGGATACTTCTTGAAGGGCCGCCAGGAACTGGAAAGAGTGAGTATCACGTTCTATCGAGCAGTTGAGGATATTCCTGATAAGCGTTGAAGCATCCACCATTTACAGCATCGTGAGTTTAGACAGTCAATTTACCTTTTGGTCTATGTACTGATGAGTTGAATTGAGGCTGGGGAGCTTGGGCTCGAGGTGTATCTCATGTCTCTCTCATCTACGAAGTAAGTTCATTCATTGTATCTTGATAATAAATCCTGTGTTCACTGACGACGTGGCGAACTTTTGTAATGCACCAGATTAGATGACTCGGGACTAGAGATAGTCCTGTCTTTGATTCCAAAGGGCAATATTTTAGTCCTAGAAGACATCGATTGCGCGTTTACATCCAGAGGAGACGACGACGACGACGACGACGACGACGATCGTGACGACCCTTGGCCCGTCAAAAGGAAGATAACACTTTCCGGCCTGCTTAATGCTATCGATGGCATAGGCAGTGATGAAGGAAGGATTTTCTTTGCGACTGTAAGCCAGCTGGATTTCCAACTTACTTGTTTAGTTTCTTTCCTGATTGTCGACTACAGACGAATTATCTAGAACGCATTGATCCGGCATTGAGCAGACCTGGAAGAATAGATCGTCGTATCAGTTATCGCCTGGCTACGCAGAGACAGGCCTACAATATGTTCCTGAACTTCTTCCCAGAGAACCGCATGGACGAATTAATAAATCGTGGCTTAGATATCACTGAAAAGACATCCTTATCAGAGTCGTACCAATCAAAGATCGAAGAACTAGCCAATAACTTTGCCAGTGGAATTCCGCAGCGCGAATTTTCCACAGCACAGATACAAGGATATCTTTTGGAAAGGAAGTTTGACCCGCTTGGAGCTTCTGCGGTAGCGAATGTCAGCAAATGGGTCGAGTCAGAGAGGGAGGCGAAAAAACTGAGTGATGCACGCGAGATGGCTAAAAAGGAGAGACAGCGACGAGCAAAGGAAAAGATTCTGAACAGGAAGGCCATGTTACAGGGCGTGATCCTATCCAGTGAAAACCATTCTACTCTTGCGGATCCTCAGACGAATACTGAGCTCGCTTGATCATGACGATTTATCCAGCTTTTTTGGTGTAACTGTTTAGCGTTTCATTTTATGTTATTTACTTAGAGCAAGATCAATTTAATGTGAAATAAATTCCAGATGTCATGTTTGAAGGATTTCCATAGCACTTAAGTTATATTTTATAAGCTGGTACGACTGTCCATGAAAATGCCTGAGGTTGGCAAGTGGCAGTGCAGTGATTACCCGCAATCATTTGTGTTACTGTACCCAAATCCCGGTCTATCTCAGCACAAACAACACCAACGACATCAAGCGCTTAGTTCATAACCCAGATATCGGACGTACAGACGACAAAAGTATGCACAGAGGAAACCGTGGAAATCGTGGAAATGGACGAGGTGGTAATAATCATGGAAATGACAGACGAGGACGTGGACGGGGAGGATATCGAGCACGAGGACGAAGAGGATTTGAAGGACAGTTACAAAGGGGACGTCCTGTATATGATGTTGCAAGTCATCTTCCAGCCGTAACACACGCTGAGCGCGGGTTTGATTTCGTAGTGCAACAATGGCCCGATGGTGAGTTTCCCCTTGTTACTTATTCGTGTTTTTCCTTTGTATTCCGATGATCATGCTGGTTAATTAGAAAACATCAATACAAGACCACTACTCTACGAAAGAAGACCAGGATCTGGGCCTGATTCAGGGCATGGAACACCCAACAAGCGGGGTGCAGTAGGTCGAGGCCGTTTTACACCCAGAGGTCGAATCAGAGGAAGTGGAACTAATACACCTAGAGGACGAGGACGAGGGAGCTTGGATATTCATGATGATATACTCCCACCACCACCAGCAAATCACAATGAATCTCCATTCGCCAGAGGCGGCAGACGAAAAGTGATGCCTCAGAGGAACTTACTTACAGAAGACGCACCGCTGTCTGAGTTATTGTACGCTCATCGACCATTGTTACGTCCTGTCAAGTTTGTGAGGTCTGTGCATACGGAAAAGTTATTCCAGGATGAGGAGGAAATTTTGCGGAATGTGGTTGAGGATCTCGGTTTGTTGTTTTTTTTCTGTATAAAAGCCCACCTCTCATTTCTTGCTCTCTAACAACCATTTCAGGACATGGGAAAGCAAGTCTTGTTCCCACAGCCGAACGTGTCTCTCGCGTGTTTAGTGGTGGATTCACACATCGACGTTCGTCGTCGTCGTTATCTTCCTCGTCGGATGAAGAAGATGTTATTGAAGAGGTCGATTTTGATGATCTGAGTAAACTTGTTTCTGGACTGGAGGTCGCTGTTCCTCCCAGCTCATCCAAGAATACTACTACGCTCGAGGCGAAAGTGGTTGAACAACGGTTCACTGGTGTTTATGTTGGCATTGAATCCTCTCCTGCTCCCCATGAGTTGGGTACGGAAGAGCCGATGAGGTTCGAGCAAGCGAAGACTACTATCCCAGTTCAACGTCCAGCGACAGAAGAGCCTACTTCTATGGCGGTAGAACCGGAAGCGGCGCAACGTGCAGAGGAGTCGTCGGGTCCTGAACCCGTGGAATCCACTGACCTCTTCTTCATCGACACCCAGCCATCTTTACCCCCACCTACTTTAATTACACCCAATCGACCGCCGCCATCACACAAACCATTAGGCAGTATACTCAACGAAGAAGAAGAAGAAGAAATCATCGTCTATGTAGCTCCTCATCCGCGCTCTAATCATCTTGCACCCAAAACTACGCCTTTAGAGGAACGTCCAACGATGGTATCTACCTTGACGACATCTATACTCACTGGAACATCATCCCCTTCTAACTATCCACCCACCGCCCCGTCCGCCCCTCCTCCCACCGCGGACGAGCTACCACGCTCTTTAGACCTTCACAAGGACACCGCACTCCCCATGCAGGTCGCATCATCCTCATCAACTATGACTCCCCATACACAACCCCATAGCGATCGCAAGCGGCTCACAACCATCCTTTCGCATACACCCCGTTCCAAGAAGAAACAGATGATGAAAGAACGAGTTGCGTTGAAGAGGTCCAAACGCTCTGGCCTTAAGAGAACTCACAAATATCAGTTTGGATCTTTTGGGTCGATGATGAGCGAAGCTGTGTTGAGGGGTGAAGATCTCAAGTGGGAGGAAAGGAGGCGAGGAGACTCGGATTTAGACTGGGGGTCCTCTTCTTCCTCCTACGATAGCGATCCCGGTATCGCCAAGAATAGCCGTAAGCACAACGACGATGACGACGACGATATGATGATCGACCCAGAGCTCGATATGTCGTCCTCCAGTCTTGCAATGGTCCGATTCGCAAAGGGGCTCCTGGGACGGGACGCAGGTGTGCATGTCACCATGGATGTGCTTGAGGATGAGAGTGTTATGAGGAGAGAGGATGAGGAGATGAGAGAGGGGAGGTGGAATGTTTCAGATGATGATATTGATGAGGAGGAGGAGAAGGAAGATGTGGTTGGGCAACGCTCGGAAGGCACGGATGAGGATATGGAAAGGGCTGTGAATCGGGCTGAGGAGGAGTGTATAGGAGAAGGAGACGACGATAATGACGACGACTTGTATGATGATAATGATGGGGTTGAGTCAAGTCCTAGTTTTGAAACGCGTCTTCAAAGGTTGAGGGCGGCTGGTGGGAAGGGTAAGGGCAAGGCGGATCAGAGTTGGGACGAAGAGGATGATGATGATGATGATGATGACGAAGACGACATGGGCGATGAAGACGATCTACTTGATGAGCTTAATGTGCGTATCCACGTCTTCTACCTATCTTCTTTCTTGTTCACAAACGCTGATACCGATCTTTTTACTTTAAACTCAGGCAATCCTCGACGCAAACCAGCACATCCTCAATGGCAAACAGAATCGTCAAGCTCGCAAGAAGGCATTCAATTCCATACACAATGGATCTTTCGAATTGGATCCAGACTTCTATTTCGACGACGACGACGACGACGAATCCGATACAGGATTAATCCTAGCCAGTTCAGTCTTTCCTCTCTCCTTCTCTCTGACCTCCTTAGAACTAAACAAAACCATACCCAAAACAGAACGTGGAAAATCCGCAAAGTCAAATATCCCACCACACCTTCTCGCCCAATGGGAAAAAGACCGCCAAGCCAAAGCCTCTCGAAAGTTCCAGCGCCAAGCGACCAAGCTCCTCACCGCATCCGATCCCTTGTCTTCAAAGAAGGGAGGGAAGAAAGGACGCAAGGCGTCGATGCTTGCGGCTGGGTTGGATCCGGAAAAGTCGCAGTTGGGAAAGCAGATTGGGGTGTTGCCGAATAAGGTCCATTCGATGGCTAGTTTGAAGGAGCAGATTAGGAGGTTTTTGAGGGTTGATTATGGAAGGAACCTGGATCGAGGTGGTAGGGAATCGACGAGAAAGAATCAGATGGTTCTTCCCCCGATGGACAAACCTACACGTGTCAAAGTCCATCAACTTGCCCTTGCTTTTGGCCTCAAAAGCGATAGCAGGGGTAAAGGCAACAATCGGTATATCACACTCATCCGCACCACCAGAAGCGGTATCGCAATTAACGAACGGAAGATCGCTAAGATTGTTCGTGAGGATTGTGAGGAGCGGAATGAGGAGTATATAGGTGGATTTGACTTTTCAACTGGTGGTGGGAGAGGAAGAGAAAGAAGTATTCGGCATAGGGAGGGTGAGGAGGTGGGACAGGAAGCGCCTAGGATTGGACAGTCAAATATTGGATTTCAGATGTTGACGAAGCTTGGCTGGTCGGAGGGCATTAGGATTGGAGCGTCTCAGGATGGGTTGGAACAGCCGTTGACGGCGGTGATTAAGATGAGCAAGTTGGGCCTGGGGGCGACGAGATAGCCTTTACCTGCTTACTATGATGGTCTAAGGTCTGAGAGGAGTAAGGCTATCTATAAGACTTCTTGAGAATGTCGTGGGGTACATATGCAGAGAATCAAACCAGTTGTATATTTAAGGTAGAGCAAACTTGCTCACTAAGATACACCAGGTGACTGGGCCCCGATCTCAAGTAAACGGCCCCTCAACCACGCAGCAAACGCAGCAAAGAAATGAACCTCCTCTCCATGCCTCTGACAAAAATCCAAAAGGGCACGGTACCGGTCCCTCTCGTCAGCTCCAGAAGCTCGCAACAGCTTCATCAAATCTACGGGACAAAGATACGGAGGCTGTCTTGCGTCCTCAGCAAGACATGACGTCCCTTGCATGACACAGGCATAGTACACACAGTGGTCCATTCCGAAGCAATGGCCGACTTCGTGACTGGCGGTCCGACAGACTCGACCTAGCCATAAGCCAGATAGCTGATCCTGGGACATATGATTAGGCTGCGAGAACAGTGCTTGATGGGCAGTTACAGCCCTCTGAAGAGGAGATGCGAGTGTCCGAAGATCAGGAGTATTGTGAGGGGTAGAGGATAGATCTTTCTTCCTTTTCTTGTGAGGATTTGCGCTTTCTCTTCCATCAGAGGCGGAACAAGCGAGAACGTAGTCTTCGCAATGAGACGCAGGCCAGGCATGTTCCCTTTCAACTCCCTGAACCTCATCTAAAACAGGGTTATAACGAGCCAGCGACACAACCGCCACGCGACTACCTCCATAAGCGCGACCACAAGTAAATTCGTCCTCGTCGTCTTCATAAAGGTCATGGGAAACAAGAACAAGAAGCGCATAAGCATCTTCTGGGAGTACATCGATAGCTGCGTCCAGAAGGTCATCAAGGTTCAGTTGGTGGAGAAATGGACTGGAAGGGCGTGTACGCACGCGTATCCGAATGCATTCGTTGGAGTTAGCGAGACCAATGAATGGTGGTGTTGAGGACTTGGATTTCCTTAGGATCGTGCTATCCTCCCAACTCGTGAAACGAATAGTATCGTCGTTGGGTAGTAATTTGACTGGTAACCCGTGATAGAATGCAGCTAAGTAGCTGACTACATCGTCCATACATGGTGTCGCGCCACCGCGATGTCGCACAAGGCCACTTTGACAAGACCTCACTTTGGGCTCGACCCAGTCGAGAATAAACGACACCTCTGGAGAAATTTGAGGTGGAGCAGCCACATAAACGACTTTCCGCTGCGGTGTTACCCCATTCCTGCCTTCATCTCGTAGCCAAGATCGTAAGCTCTGGGGAGGATAAGAAGGATCTAGAGCCAAATCGTCGCATGGGAAAACGAGAGGAGCAGGGAAAGTGGTTGGAAAGGGAGTACTTATGGTGGTAGTAGTTGGGTCTTTTGCGGTTGTCCGAACTGCGTTGTGTCTTTGTCGCTCTGTTTGTCTGCGAAACCCGGCTTGAAAGGCAAAGGGAGAGGGATCAACATGTAAGCTGTGGTGAGGGCAGGGTCCTCCATTGTCCATCATCTGAATAGACTGGTTCACTGATTTGGTGACTAGGTATGAGTTCCAGGAGAAGGTATTGGCAGGAATGGATTCTTACTGGAGCCTTGAACGAAGATGAGGGTCAGAATTAACTTGCAACCAATCACGTGTAGTAGGCAGAGCGCCCGAAGGTGAAAATGAGGATTGTGTATGAGTGGTTTGCTGAAACACATTCTTCGAGGAACATTATTTGATAAAATCATATATTTGTGTGGTTTTCGTGAGATGATGGACCTAGAATTGAGGTATAAGTAAACAATCGCAGCCATTGGGCGATATGCACTTGCTCACACATGAATCCAGACACAAGCTCCTAGTATGGGTGACCCCCATGGATGACTGGCAAGTAAGTGTCCGCGACAGAGAGAGGTCAACAAGCACAGCATGAATCGCTCGATAAGGTATAGTTATTACAGCTGTGTCAGTTTATAGTCTCAAGGACTGCCGTGTAAAGTAGTCTTTGTTCAACAACCCTACCGCCTGTGAGAGAATATTACTCAGCAGAAACATGACAGAAGAGATCAGACAACACACGAAGCAAATCCATAGGCCTTAATTCCGAAGCGTAACACGACTGAAAGATCTTGTCAACAAAGCCGCCAGCACCAGATAAAAATGAAGATAAAATCTCCATGAACGATAGGGACACAGAAGCGTTAAGAAAAGGACAAGAAAAACCTGGCATGATATCAAGTCCCGCAGGTGAAAGCGGGCAGGAACTGTCCAGTGTATTTAGCCAATATCACCCAGTTTCATGGTATTTGTATCAGGGTGCATGCTCGAAGAGAGTAGCGAGTGGAAGCGTATCACGTGAAACTTTTGCTACTCCTCTGACCTCTTCGATGACCAGGGATGTGATAAACAAGTCGGAAGAGCTCGAGGAGTCGCTGTCAGACCCACAAAACACTGACCTTGCCCCCTCAAACTCTAAGCCAACCTTACAAGCTGGTTCAATTCTCGCAAAGTTTGCATATACTACTGCTGGCACAAGTGAACTAAGTTCTGGCTTCAATCTACCTCGTATGTAATCTTACGCAGAATCAAATCGGTCTTCTCTTGTATCAGAACCAAGAACGTCCCCAAGGAAGAGAATACATTCTATGAGCCTGGTAGAGCCGCCTTCGTCTACATCTCCAGGGCCCACTTCACCACCATCGTCGCCCCGCAAACGGAGGATTAAGCGCGGTTATGCACCTCCCGAAATATATGAGCATCTCAGACCGTTGCAGGATTACCTGAAGGAAGGCCTTGATGGTAACTATCTCATTGCTTGTCTAGTAGATGTCCCGTTAACGAGCTTTTCTAGCTGTTTTCTGTGGCATCAAGTCAGTGTACTTCATCCCACACGCTTAAAGGGGATTTGCTCGCTTAATACTTGCCATGATTAGCCCTGGATATCAGTCTGCAGAAATTGGACATCATTTCGCTCATTCAACAAACCACTTTTGGCGGTGTCTTCATCAAGGCGGTCAGTCCACTCTAACATTTACTACGCTTATGTTGCAAAACATTGACTTCAGGAGGCTATACAGGATTCACTCAGAGACTGCTACCCCCGCAGGAGGATTTCACGCTTCCTGATTGCTATAACTTAGGCTTAGTCCGTCTTTTTGTTTATCTGATATATTCTCCATCGGGAACTGACTTGTGACCAATCGCTCTATTTAGACCAACCTCACTGACAGACCTTCGAAAGAGGTACACGTACTCCATCTATGATCAAAAAACACTGATATATCTCATGAAACAGGCTATGGAACTCAGCATCAAAGAACAAGAAGCTGGCGTCCTCCCCTTCCTCAAAAAAATAATCCGATATCGTCCGCGGGTGGTATGTTTCCTCGGAATCAATATATGGAATCTTGTGAAGAAATATATAGTCAACGCTATTCCATTACCTGAGTTCCCGTCCGGTTCTTCCAAGACAGAATATCAGCGACGGAGGGAATTGAAGATTGAGATTGCTGGTGCTTGTTCTAGTGTGCCGGGTCTTATGCCGTTCAAGATCGTCTATGAGGATGATGTTGGTATGGCGCATTCCGTTACTGTCAATAGTATACCGGTTAAGGTAGCTAGCCGTACTAAAAGCCTTGTTCAGGCGATACACCCGCATCTCCTCGAGCAACGCTGTTCTATGTGCTCCCTAGTTCGTCCGCACGTGTCATACACTTCCAGGTGAGAATTAATGATCGAACAAACAAACATAGGGCCAGACAAACGTTTACTGTACACGCACCCTAGTTAACGGACAAGATCGTGCTCTTTCGAGAGTTCAAGGCGTTGGTGGATAAGCTCAAGTCTGATGAAGCTGAGATGGATGAAATTGAGATGTACCAGCTCGATGCCTCACATATAAACTAGCTTAGTTCTTCGTTATTTTCAGAGACTAGACTGCGATCGCTATCTATATATCACCTAATCTACATATACAAAGACATACTAATATGTGTCCATGTGGTAATAGCATACTCTATGGTCAGAGCGAGTGGAGAACAGGAACGGCATGGTCGAGTCTTATCCGCTGTGGTCATAACATTTGGCACAGACTCGAGCGACGAGTCTATGATACTATGAGTGCCTACAGGCTATTTTCTTGGATCCAAGGTTGGGCTTTCTTGTGTGACAGCTGCATGGTAGAGTAGAAGAGAGGATGTATGGATTTGATATAAATACGATTAGGTGAGGCTTACAGTAATACCCTGAAGTGCTGATAAGACCATGTTAGCTACCATGTTAGCCTATAATGACTACCTAGTAACAATGCGGTGGCAATGGCGGACGATTGTTATTTCTTTGTTCATTGTTCGTAAGTTACCACTTGAAGCACTTGTAATTCAACTGATTGGGTATCTATATATCACCTGATCTACATAAACTGTACAAAAATACCGATATATCCAGAACGCTTGTCAGTAACATAGCTTGAATATGTGGTGCTGGTCGAAGCGGAGGGAGAGTGGCAGCACGATTGTGTCCAGCTTGATGAGCATGATAGGCCTAAAAAAAAAACAGGTTTGTCTCCTTTGGGGTATAAATCATATCTGCTTCCGATGCTCCTAAAGGTACCAGAACCCAGTCAACACAGGAAAGCAAAAGCAGAAGAAGAAGACGAAGACGAAGCAAAAGACTCACAGGCGTATGCTCACTCTCCCAATCAACATGCACATACGCTCTCGCCACACCTGGCAACAGCTCAATCTTATCCTGCAGCTGTTGGCTCACATCGTGCGTATGTGAGAGTGGGGTACTTGGGTCCATAATGATATCTACCTCGACGATGTAATCTGGACCACTCTGATGAACACAAAAGAAAGATTGTGTCAGTACTATGAAGGGTAGCATCATGAAGGTGGGAGGGGAAGGAAGGAAGGAAGGAAGGAGCTAAGGAAGGAAGGAACTGACGTGGTATGCTCGTACGGTATCGACGCCTACGATATCATCGCTGAACTTGGACGCATTGTAGATGACGAGTCCTAGAAACTCCTTAGGCGCAGCTTTCCCGATCAGAAGAGCGAATTGGTTGTAGATCGTTCGGGACCAGGATAAAAGAGTTCCCAGCCCGATCTGTAAGACAAGCAAACAAGCGAGGCCAAGAAAAGAAGGAAAGGGTGGGATTTAGCTTTCTGAGGTTGGAGGAGGTGGGATGAGGCAACGTACGATAAGGCCGCCTGAAGGATCGAGCCCTAGAAAGCCGAAGGTGGGGTAAGCCCAAGTTGAATGGAGGATGGATATCGAGGAAGAATAGCTCACACCATGCCCATGTACTCCCTCCAATAGACATCATCAGCCCTAGGATACATGTCCTAAGTGAGCTGAAGTGAGAGGTGTGTAGAGGGAAGGGAGATACCGAATCCGTTGATGAAGAGATCGTTCCTATGATCCTCCCATAGAACTTGCACTTGACTGGAATATCTCCTGATACTTAAGCAGTAGAAGAAAAGCAACAGCTTGGTGCCTATATCAGCAGCAGGACGACGTCAACACATAATTTCTCAGAATATATATGACAAGAAGACGTGCCGAGAGCGACAGCAACGGAGATGACTGCTGGTAAGTAAAAAGGTTTGAGTTCCTCGTTCGCTCTATGTCTCACAATGTCGCTAGTTGACTCGACGATGATGACGAGGTTAACAGCAGCCATAAGAAAGCCTAGCGTATCGTCATTAAGTTACACGGATACAAGCGTAGAGGACATGAAAAAAAATACATACTGTAAATGATATTCCCAACCGTCTCAAGTCTATCACCGCCTACAGGCCATTTTCTCGAATCCAGGCGTCGGGCTTTGTTGTGTAGCCAGTACAGAGCGACGTTTGATACTGGATCGAATACGCTATCCAGGGCGGTAGCGAGAAATGAGAGAGATCCTGATGTGATGGCTGCATAGACTAGAGGAGAGAGTACGGATGAGAACAATGACACACTGTGAATAAGTGACTGTGCGGCTTACGCTGAAGTGCAGATAAGACGATGTTAGCTACCATGCTGGCCCATACTGCAGTGGCAAGAGTTATAAAAGTCGTGAAAAACATCTAGATGACAGCCGACTAACCAGCGATGCGCACCTACAACACACATAATCAACAACGACATACAAAAACGAGCTGGAAAAAAAAAAAGAAAAAACTCACAGGTAGTTTGGCTCTAGTCTCCATCGCATTCGCCTCCTCCGTATGAGCCTCCATAGGCTTCAACAAGCTGTTGATTAATTCATTCTGTCTCCTATGATACTCCACTAAACGGCGTCCTCTCGACGTTCTTCTGAGTTCATACAGCTCGTTTTCAGTCTTGAGTCCATCGCGAAACTTGTAGGGATCAATACTTGTCGCCGTAAGAACTGAGTCGGCATTTTCAACATCAGGGCTGACGACGTCGCTCCGATTCGTTACCGCTGTTCTGGGCATGTCTGGTAGTAATAATCGGTGATTAGAAGTGTATCGTGAGAGTGCGAGCCCATTATATGTCCTTATCAAGCGAATGTGGGCTTACCTTGTACTTGCTAGTAATAAGATGGGATAGTGTATATTGGAGTGGGTTGAGCTGCGAGATCAAGCCCGCAGGGAAATGGCTGTACTGGATGAGGAGCAAGAGTCAACGTTGCCGCTTGTGCCTTTGATCATCAACTATGCCGGGTTCTGCCGATGAGGGTCCAGCGGGATAAGACTCGGATAACGACCGTCTCTGCAATTTTCACTGTGGTTCTAGGTTTCTACGACTCTCAGCCTCGAGTACAGTCAAGTTATTAGTCAACCGTACTCTCTTTTGAATCCGAAATTTGAGAGATACAGTTGAAGCAAAGAAGTCGTACGATTATACCCGGGTGTACTGTGAGGTGCTAACATTCTCCATGCACCCTACGACTAAATAACCACTCCACTTATCCTACAATAAACACAAGTTTCACTTGCGTTTATCTACAAATAGCCAGCCATTGGATCTAGAAAGACAAACTCAGGCTGACGAAGCGACGGTTGTGGTGGGTGTAATGGAGAGAGCTAGCAAGGTTTGGGAGCAGGCTTGGTGTGGTGCAAGGGAACGACGGGTTGATCTTCAGCCAAGGTGAGATAGATTGGTAGCTAGACTGTTGAGCGACCGGCAAGGCTAGGCCGAAATGTAGCTGCTCGATGTTTGACCAACAATCTGTAAATCTCAAGTGCTTTCCGATTGGCTGAAGGACGTCCTCTTGGTGCCCAGGCGAAGGTAAATGGACGGATAGATTGTTAAGCGACAGGGCAAGGGTCGGGTAAAATGCGCCCAGTTGGTCTTTGGCCAACAATCTGTAAATTTCAACCGATTCTCGACTTGCTAAAAGGGCGTCCTGTCGATGACCAAGCCTAGATAAACAGGTCGATTGATTACGAAGTGAAGCCGCAAGCTGAGGGTGGAATGTGGCTGATCCCTGGTCCTTCGCCAATGATATGTATAATTCAATTCCTTCCTGAGCAGCTGAAAGCGCCTCCTCTTGTCAACCAACGTCAGATAAACATTCGGATAGGGAGATGAGCGAGCTTCCCAGATCAGCCTTGACTGCGGCAGGTTGATCCCTGTTCAACGACCTGTAGATCTCAACCACTTCTTCAATGGTTAAAAGGGCCTCCTCGCGATGACCAAGACCATACAACCTCCCTGCCAGTGCGTGACATAGCGAGGCTAGAAGTCGATCCACATGGCGCGGTATATTTCTGGTCAATGTAGACCACATCTTTACTCGCATCAAGGGCTTCTTCTAGTCTATTTTCGTGCACCAGCCAGACGTTGAGGTGCTCGAGAGCTGATCTCTGAATCATTGAGTTAACCACATCTTCGGGAGGCAACTCAGTGCCTTTGTGGTCACTGTCGTTCCTCGCTGCCCTTCGCGTCCACAGTCCAGCAAACCTTTGTTTTAACTAACTAAAGATTTGCCTCAACCTGTTCCTCTGACATTTTTCAAGTACTGCTAGTCCCGTGGTTCTGAAAATCGTATCAGCAAGTTTAATTGATACCTGATCGACGATCCCTGAGATATAAACAAGCACTCACAACATGGTCGACAACGCAGTACAGTCGCTCATATTTCCCTACCACCATTGTCAACTCGATCCACAACCGCACCTTTTC
>CEMT01386089.1:0-14613 GCA_900068985.1 Pterula multifida
ATCATTTTCATGTCATGTTCAGTGATAGTAGAGACCTTGCATATCACACCCTATATCGAGCACACCAACTGACAAGTGAGCAACCTTGAGCCACTACTGGAGCAACTATTCCTATGCTGATTGAGGTTAGACTCGAGTCTCTAGGGCCTCCGGTCTCATCGGTTGTTGCATGTTGTTGCCTCAATCGCATATATGTTCTCCCTGTGGCAATCCTGAATTTCATAATTCACTGTGGCCATGCAAGTCGACTCGATCTGAGTCTGACAATAATAAATACCTCTGATCTCGCCTTTGCGCATCTGTCATACAACCATTTTCTTGCCTCATCTCCACGCACGATGGCTGCAAATTCCTCTCACACGGAGCTCCAGAATGCCACGATCGAAGTTGAAGGGCGTCAAGTAACTTTCGCTTACATCGATAGTGGCGCCCCAGCCTCTTCGACTGGTCGTTACGCCACCATTTTTGCTCTTCATGGAATGGGCTTCTGCAACCGTTCGTAAAAGTCTTTGTGTCTTTATGAGAAAAGAATAACCTTTTTTCTCTAGAAATATTTAGTAAACTTATATCTCACCTCACATCGGAAGGTGTACGCTTCGTGGCCATCAATCGTCGTGGATATAAAGGCTCAACCCCTTATACCGATAATGAACTTCTCGCTCTCTCGCCTAGCGACAAGCCAAGTCCATTCCTTCAAGATAGGGGACTAGAACTCGCTCACTTCGTTGATTCCTTTATCTCTAAGGAAAACCTCCCTTCACTTGAGAAATCTACCGATGGCAAGCCTCTTGAAGGCGGTTTCGCTCTATTAGGTTGGTCTATGGGAGGCACATTCAGCGCTGCAGCCATTTCCACTGCTATTGTGTCGTCTGCTACTAGCTTATTGGCCTTTAAAAATAATCTTCGAGCCCACATTTTGATAGGTAAGAATCCTTGTGTTATGCAAGATCGCATTTAGTGTGCTCGCTCACACATATATGCTTCAGAGCCTCCCTCTGTATCCTTTGGGTTGCCATACCCTCCGAAGTCTTACACTCCTTTAGTCGACGAAGGCATTCCTGTAGAAGCTCGGGTACCTATGACCACTCGTTGGCTTACAGGTTACTTTGACCATGGCAACCTCAGCACACGTAACCCCGATGCCATCGAGTATGTCGTCCCATCCACTGCCCGAAAGCCTTCTTTGTGGAATATGACCAAAGAAAACCTTGATCAAATTGTCGACGAGGCACCTGTGTTCCCTCTCGACCTCCCTGTATTTGGTCTCTACCCTGAGCTGAATGCAAGCTATCGGACTGCGCTGTTCAGCGAATCCAAGAAGGCCACTTTCCCTCATTGTAAAACATGGCTCATTGTCGGGGACAAATCTATATCTATGTCGATCGCAGCGATGTGGTCGATTCAGAAGGATGACGAGGACAACGGAGGAAATAATGTCCACTATAGAGTACTCAATGACCTCAACCATATCGTACGTTCACTCTCTCACTCTTTCTGTGGCTGTGCTGTCTAATCAACCAATCTGGCAGATGCACTGGGACGAGCCCGAGAAAACTAGTGCTGAAGTACTGTCTGCACTTAATCATTAATATCGGAATAGCCTTCTGTTTGAATTGAGAATGAGCATCAATACTTATCACTTGATCAGATATTCGCGTGAATGCCTATTAGACTTGTAAAACTGAGGAACGGACTACTGTGGGATGCATCGATGAACATTGAAGAACTTTGGATATCATGAGTTACAAGTACTGTCTATGAAGCAACTATCGCAGAGAAATTCCCATTTATGCTACCCTGAACTTCTGGTGCTCATAGCTGTAACAAGAGATCGACTGTCAGATTTTGTGGCTGATAGATTAGTGATGACTAACAGTTCTTCCAAGTAGGCTATCTCTTCATCGGAGAGGATATTCTGGGGTATGAGGGATGCTTTGATGCGTTCGAGCTTCGATATTATAGTGATCATGAGAATGGTGTTTCAAAAGGGTCTTTAGTACTGGCAGAGCATACCTTGTTCACGCCAACAATAGTGCTTGTTACTTTTGAGATCGACCATGAGAGCGCAATCTGACTCATTTCAACACTGTGCTTGCTAGCAAGCTCTTCAACGCGCTTAATAATCTCGATGTCACTAGGCCTCCGTTGTTTTTCAAAGGGAGTCCCTTGAATGGACTTGGTACGAGCAGTCTCTGTACCTACTGGCCTGGCAAGATGCCCATCTAGTAGAGGTGAATATGAGACGACGCCGATGCCCTTGTGGCAGCAGTATACAAGCATCTCCAGCTCCTACCGGAAGTAATAACACATTAGCTTATAGTATGGTGTGCTAGAGTATATTGATAACAGACTTCGGTACGGTAGAGGAGGGAATGCTCCAATTGCATACAGGAGAACGTTGTCCATCCTTTCATCTCCGCAATATGATTCATCTCAGCGAGCTGCCACAGCCTCAGGTTGCAAGCACCGATATAACGAACTTTGCCTGAACTGATCAGGTCCTGCAACGCCCTCATTGTCTCTTCAAACGGCGTGGCAGGGTCGTTAGTGTGGATTTGGAGAACGTCAATATAATCCGTTTGAAGACGAGCCAGAGACGCGTTCACTTGGTTGAATAGAGCAGCGCGTGAGAGGCCTCCTTGATTGATGTACTGAAGCTTCTGATAAGAGGCAGGGTCATAAGTGGGCATGCCACCTGGAGTGGGAGCGACGAGGCACATGGCTTTAGTCATGATGACCAATTGCTCGCGGGGGATGTTTTCCTACAACAGATCGACGACTTAAACACGATCCTTTGGTTCAATAAGAGGATAAGCACCTTAATCATGAATTCACCTATAACACGTTCAGAGAGCCCATTGGAATACATATTGGCAGTATCGATGGTGTTGATCCCAGCCTCCCATGCGGCTTTGAGGATATCCAGTCCCTAGCAAGGTTCAAGATGAGTTGTGTGAGGAAGGACCAAAAGCATCGAATCACTGGATCTGCTTACTTGGTCTATATCCAAGGCCCATGGCTTCATTCAATGAATCGGTTAGTAAACGAGGCCTGATCAAATCTAAGGTAACTCATGCGTACAAGCCATTGAGAACTCCCGAACGACATGGCGCCTAGCTATGCTTTGGATGAGTGAGAGCATTGAACTTAATCCTTGTATCACTCACTATTGGGAGAGATACTTTAAGACCACATTTCCCTAGTTGCACATAGCTGCATTGTGCTGGGTATTTCAATGTAGAGAGAGTCATGATGGGTTGAAAGATAGGGAGATCGCATTCAATGACGCCCTTTACGACGATCAATTTGGAGGCTAACCTGACATCGTTACATCCTGGTAGGAGGTAGAAGGTAATAGCGGCCCCATATCAGGTTCTGATAGAAGATCGTTCCCGGCTGACTCGGGTTCCAGGAGTTCGAGCAGGTGTGGTTACAATTTACAAATGTTGTTAGTGGCACTGGGGAGGGCTGGGCTCAGGGATTTCAAAAGATTCGCTCTATCCAGATACAGATAGAAAACATTTGCTAAGTCGACAATCAGGCATGAAAGATCTACGCAGAAGTGGACCTGTTACCAGGTGCTGTCGACTCTCAAGGTATTGCTAAGATACGCAACTAGGATTTGCAGGGAACGAGAGTTAGCTGCAGAGCCGTGAACAAGGATCTTTCCAGTCCACAGCAGGAGTTAAGGGCGCTATCTATGAACGTGCAGGCTGATTCATAAACTTTGGATATTGAGGAGGACGGAGAATCATTAATAGAGCCACGGTGACACAGGATGCCCTCGAGTCGGTTTCTTTTTCTGTCTGTACTGGTAGACGATGCTTCAGCTGAGTCGATAGGGTATTGGATGGAATAAATAGGTCATAACATATTACAGCTTTGACTTTTCCTCTTCTCCGTACTTCCGCTCTAGAAACGCACTGATATCCTCAGCTGCCAAAAGTTCATCCACGGTTAGTGTACCACAGTCTAAACAAAGAACGTAAAGAAACTTACCCAACTCTCTCGGTGCTTCCTGGGCAATCTAAATTTCGGAATACCTGAGTCAATACGAACAAGAAACTGTTGAACTGAACCCAGAACATACCAGGTGACCAGCATTGGAAATCCGGATATTGGACGAGTTGCGTGGTCGACGCCAGCACAGAAACTGACCATGTCCAGGACCACCAAGCCTATGCACATGTCAAATCCATATTATTAGCATACAACAAACGCACTCAAACAGAGGGGAAAAGACGTACTCGTGTTTCCCTGGGTTTCCGGGCATAATCCATCTAACTTCAATCATTTCATCCAACTCCGGAAGAAGCTGGAAGACCTCAGTGGATGTTGTGGTGTCAAGGAAAACGATGGCTTCCTGTATGCCTGGCATCTTGAGCTGTGCACTTTTGGAGTGTGAGGGACTAAGCTCGGAGGGGTAGTAGATTGCTCGATCGCAGTAGACCCGTAGGACCTCAGGATCCCAGGCTTTGAAGAATGGGTTGGCGGCAAATGTCTCGTGTGCTTCTTCCCTGTTGAACTAGATAAGAAACTGTTCTTGAGTACTGCAGAAAAGAGCGTGTACAGACTTGGACGGCCATTCGTCCCGCCTGGCCAGAGCACCACGGATAAGCGAGGTGGCGTAGGTGTCGTCTATCTGTTGGTACCGGTCTGACATAATGATGACGGGGTCGATGAGGATGAGGGAGGAAAATAGGGCAGGAAATTTTAATGCAGCGAAGACTCTGCAACTCGAGGCTCAGTCTCCGTATTAAAGCTTACGCATACCAGGAAAGACGTACGAAGAACAACCACCAAAGGAATGCCCCGCGGCTACAAATGTCCGTTCACTAAAACCATCTTTAAGTCGGCGTTCGGTCTCGTCTGCTGGTACACGAGGGAGATGGGTTGAATGAACTCCTGATGCTCGGGAAGGTAGGAAATATAGCAAGAAGCTGCAAGGTAAAAATTAAAGGTCGAAAGAGATGTCGATAAGATAGGATTCAGACGGACTTGAGTATATCTCGCGCATTGTCATGCCAGTTGACTGTAAAATCGAAGCCAGTCCGTCAGTAGGACCGCAGATGAGCTGAAAGTGGAAGAAACGAACAGACAGCATCGAGCTTGGCTTGGTTAAGGAGGTAAGAGTCTCCATGTTGCACAGATTCCCAGATCCAAACTTCGTCCACGATGGACGACGTCTTTGAAGAAGAGAGCAAGTGTTTGATGGTGGTATCCCAGATCTACATCAACAACATTGTTTTAAAGTTGGAGTTATAGAATAGTGAATAACTGACCTCCTTTGGGAACCCATTGGCATGAGCAAACATCAATGTCAGACCACTGTTCCTTCGACTTGGCCCATTCAAACAGTCGTTGTGAACATAGCGGTTGATAGCGTTCACCATCAACTTGTCACTGCCGCCCTTCACACTCCCATCTAGATACGCGACACGACAATCCCGAATCTGCTTAAACACCTTACTAGTCGCTTCCTGGCGTTCTTGCTTGGTGATTGCTCTCGGGATTACTGGGATAGGAACATCTGGACTGACTCTAGGGTATGCTGCGGGTATGATATGAGTTGACAGAGTGTATGGAATCCCGGAAACAGGTTTGGGCGGATATGGTGGAAATGGCAGAGCTCCAATCACAGAATAGTCAGGAGGTCTAATGTTAGACAGAGGTTTGACATTAATGGACCTGAATGGTGGTGTTGCAAGAAATGACCAAGATTTTTGTACCATTCCAGAATTTTTTTGGGAGCTGGTAAGGGCTTAAATGGTGGGCTTGAGACTGGTGATGTGGAGAATAACAGTGTCCTGATGGTTAGATAAATAAACGAGCAGGATTTTTGAATTTTGAAGACCGCAGATAAACCATTCCGGGTCGACTTGGGGGCCGGAACCGGAGGGGAGCTGTCACACGTGACAAAGGATTTCTAAATTCGACGATCCTCCACTTAACGCACGTTAACACACGATTCGCATTAACCAGAGCATGTTGACTTGGTCTTCGCACCATAAAGATCGAGCAGAAGGTGGATTACGAGTCAGGATGAAAATCAAACCCTTCACTCACCAACCTATCTGCCGAGCACCCACCCAGTTAATGATGTATGCGATTTCACCTCCTCTCTTTCTCTCTACGCTTGACTTAAGCACACACACTGGCAGGACAACTTCAACAAGAATGTCCATCAGGTTGATATGCTGGATGGGCGATATTCTACACTCGTTAATTGAAGGACTACTTGTAGTAGCAGCACAGGTGTGGTTCAAAACTATGTGCGTACTCCGGAGTTCTGTCTTATCACATGATTCTGGGGTTGCTATGCCGCTAACGCCCAGCTTCCTGCTTGTTGATTTTAGCTGCAATCACTCTCAAATTACCTGGATCCCATATTATGTGCTCAACGTATCGCAATCCTGGGACCTCTTTACACAACGTCCATTGTTGGGCATTTCATGTTTAGTTTTGAAACTTTGAAACCTTTTATCCTTTCGGCTTCTCTGTATCGCCACTGGAAGTACATGTCCAAACCCCATTCCACTCAGAAGAGCGCCTCTGGCCGGTGGTCACTTCATTTGCTCTGTCAACTTGGCGGTTCATCCAGAGCTTAAAGTTTAACGTAGCCTGTTAGTCCGTGAGTTCACTTCTCCAGGAGCATCTGATATGGTATTAACTGTTCACTTTATTCCTACCATACCAGAGTGCCAAACCTGAGAGCAATATTGACAATAAAACGGGTTCACAGCACAGATTTTCCTTTTCAAGGGATATAGCTGAGCGTCTTGTAAAGGAGCGCGAAGTCGCATACTCATAACCTTACCACAAAGACCATGTTCTCGTTGGCCAGAGATTATTGAGGGTACAATGACTTGCGTACGTATGTCCAAGGCCGTGTGAACAACTCCAAGGGAACTTGACTTGTCTTCTGCTAGGACATTATTCAACCGACAACCCGTGATTGCCCTCATATGTACTTAACAGTACGTTTTTCTGCTATAAAAGCTCATAAAACTACAAAGCAATCGGCTGACTAGGCAATATCAGATTCTCTATGATTAAATACGTCACTCCCTCCGCTTCCCATACTTGAAAATGAAATACAAGTAATCTCCTTACAATCTTAGTGACTCATCTTCTGAGAAGCTCTCTTCGAAGGGGCTGCTATTCCCGGATATTGATAATGATGCCCCATCCCTTACCACACCATCAGGAATTGAGTGGACCCGTTGATCCTTCGAGTATCTGTGTTCTTCACAAGGGTTGCGAACGGTCTCAGTCTGTGAGCCTGCTTCACGTGGAATGGCATAGGTGCCGATATCACGTAGTTCTTGATTCATCTCACAGCTTCGGTCACAGGGGTAGCGTGGGGATCTTTCTCTGAGGGCCCTTAAAATCGGCTCTCAACTCTGAGGTTTTCTCTCCCACATCCCTGAGCGATGGCGAATCTTGGGACCCTTGTGTTCGCTTTGGCCTTCACATTACTGCCCAGTATATCTGCTGCCGCAGTTTCCGCTACTGGTGATCCTTGTGTCAAAGTCGCAAACAAGAATTTCGCTCCGCCTGCTGATGTCCTGGCATGTATGAAATCCTTTCCCTTCAACCAGACGTTACGCGACAATGTTGTAACCAATATTGCCCGAGTGATGGATTTCTTCACGTTTGAACCCTACTACCTGAGATCGCCCCCTCCGTTCCAGGAGTCCACGGTCAATATCCGTGCACAATTGGCCCGGATGAGCAGAACTAGATATGCGGTAAGTCTCTTGGAATTTGTGATGTTGCTCTTTCTCAGTCGCTGGGAGATAGACGGATTTCGATTTCAATCTCGACATGTATAGTTTTACGACAATGTTGAATGATGGCCACACTCGTGAGTACTATGATACCTTTCTTACCATCGTTTCGGACTACGAGCCTCTAAATCTAGGCTGGTTCCCCGAATGCTATACTTCGTATCAGAATGTTCTCCCGACACCTGTGGTCAGCTTGGCTGTGAATGGAGTCGAAAATCTCTATGTTGCGCCCGACGCTGTAGAGTTCATCTCTCTAATAGGACCTGAATACACAGATTACTTCGATTCTATCAACTTCGACTGGAAGAGACTCGCCGGGGCAAAGATCTTAGCCATCGAGGGTATGGATCCATATGATTACGTGGATCAAATTGCCCACACTATTTCTGGCAATTTCCTGGACCATGGGGTGAGATCTATTTTTCCGGACATTTCCCCTCTTAGTGCAACGTCAAACCGTGATCCATTCTTTGCCACTTGTTTAGATCAGAGTTAACAGTGTCTACTCGAGCTATCGCATTTCCGCAAACACCTTCTCACAGAGATTAGGAGACTTGGCTGGACCAACTATTCCAGTGCTTACCCACCTGACTATGAAACTCATCCCGGTCACATCCACTAAGGCAGAGACAGTTCGGGTTCCTTACCTCACCAGCTACCTTGGAGCACCATTTGAAGACGGTCCTTCATAGTGAGTGTGGTTTTTATTATTCAACAAGAGATCTGGTCTGACTCTTCATCGCTAATCCCCGATAGCTGGGCTACCAACTGCGCCGCGAATGAGTTTACCAACGGAGTCGACTTCAAGGATTCCCTTTCTCTCCGCCCAACTGTTCCAGCGATCAAACGTGCAAAGGGCGACCTTAGAGATTCAGGCCCTGCCAAAGGCCTCGATCTACCTAAGCAATTCCAGCCCAATCTTACAGCTACTCCAGGGAGCGAGGGTGTAATTAAATCATATGTGCTTCCAGACGGGATCACTGGTGTGGTATGCCCCTCTCACTCTTTGGCCAAGAATGATCATTCACTGTTTGGAACGTGTAGATGTTCGTTGGCTCGTTCGGTCCTGCCGACTTCGTGTCCTTTATGATTGATACTGTTGCCGCCGTTACCGCATTGAAATCTGGCGGAGCTACACGCCTTATCATCGACCTAACAGGCAACGGAGGTTCGTTAGAAGTTTCAGGTTTATCTCCAAGATGCTGATAGTTTTTGCTAAGGTGGGTTCGTTTGCTTGGGGCAGTACTTGCACCGTTACCTATCAGGACCGAAGGTCACCTATGCGTTCGTATGTTTCCATCTTGTTACTGGACTGAAAATTCTGAATTGCAATACTTAGCGGCTTCCAGAGCACCAATCGAGGCAACCCCCTCGCGCAAAAAATTGTGGCCAGTGATATCGCTCTAGGTTTAAATGGCTTTTTCTCGTTTTATACACCAGACAATTGTACGGCTCTTCTTACCTTGTCTCAACTTGCTCAGTCCGAATCTCTCAGGGGCATTCTTGAACGGCACTCAGATGCCGGTGGACTACAACTATATGGATCCAACTGAGCCACTCGTGGTCAATGGCCAGGTTGATCGGACTTCCCAGAGATTCCATGTAATCCTCCTTCCAGCTAGGAAATCCTGGCTGTGCTGATGCTACTCTCAGGACACATGTGAACTGGCATTCCTCGATCCGTTAACTGAAGAGCCACCGTTCCCTTTGGAGTGAGTCATAAATTTGAATATCTAGTATAGGCTGAACTGATATCAACCATCATTCTTCCTGATAGTCAGGTCAAAATTGGTGCAGCCTCCTTCTCCGGCTTTCTTTAACACCTATATTAATCACCCTTGTTTTAGTTAGCAACGGATGGTGCGCATCAACATGTGCTATGTTCAGCACATTGATGTTTGAAGAGCACAAAACGGAGATCGCTGTGTTCGGTGGACGTCCAGGGAAACGTATTCAGTACAAAGGTTCAATCACTCGACCATTTGGTCTATAACCGTGGTTCTTATTCAGTTGAATCTCCAGGTATGGCGGGTAATCAAGTTCTGGAATGGTTTGATTTCGATTCCGAAGTCAAGACGGCTGATCTTGAAAATGTAAGCACCATTGAGAGTCAAGACCATTTTACCTGCCATATAACTGAGCGTCTTACTGGCTGCTAGGATCCACTCGCGGCGCCTGATTTGTGAGAAGATATCTATCAGCACCTAACATACTTCCGCTGACTGAGCTCTCTCTTCAGACTCGTTTCTGGCAACTTTAGGTGGGCGCGAGTCGTGTAAGCTCCGTAACTAACGCAAGTTTTCAGGCATAACTGGAGAATCGCTTGGAGCACAGTTGACGAGGAAACGCCCATTGGTCAGTACATCATATTCCAAGTCAATCCTAGTCTAGGTCTGATGCTCTTCTTCGCTTAGCTTATCGATCAGAATTTCCAACTATCCAATTCCCTTACACAAAGGAGACGTATAATAATCCTCAAGCTCTGTGGGAATTTGCGTATGTCCACCCATCTGTGCATCGAGCACCTAGCTTTTGTTTTGACGGACTCTCTCCTTGTAGTGCCAGCAAACTTTTCTAAGGATCACTTTATTCTTTCCATGTTTGTGCTCGTTTGTGTATGCAGTTGGATGTAAGCAGAAACTCCATAGTGACGGTGACGACTACACCAACCAAAGATATATGCTGGTCTCTACTCGTGTAACTTGCAAGATCAAACGTACAAATTCATGCCGCAAATGAATCTTGCAAGTACTGGACATTCCATTTGGTGGAAGGTAGTTACTGTCTAGTATGTATCTCTAGGCGTCGAGTGACTCTTACACGATGGATCATTTTGTCTCACGGTCTAACCAATGCTGAAGCGCGCTGAGTGTTAACAAACGACCCATATAATACCGAACGGCTCGCGAGCTTTATCGATCATCCGTGCCCAGATATAATTCAAGTCTTTGAGTTTCTCTGGCATCTCAGAGCTCCACGGAGGCAAGCAGTTCGATCGGAAGATAACTAGATAGAATACTGCCCAAACCGATGTTGTAAACATCACGTCTACGTGATCCTCCAATGGCATATCTTTATCCAGAACAAACTTGTCATGTTAGCTCGAGAATCGCCATCATTACTTTAACCTTCATGGGTACTCATGGGTACTCATGTGGATGCGTCCTTTGGACTTGTGACTCGGGACGGAAAATGTGGACTAACTACTGCTACATCATTCCCATGCCTAGCTGAAGTAACTCGAGAAGCCCATTCCGAGGTGTCTGCTAGTCCTGTGCTTCGTGATGGTAAAATCGGTGCAAATAATCCCTCGGAGCATAACTTGACATGTAGAGATCGAAAAGTTAATCCGCAGTTGAGATCTGAGAAAGTGGACCGCCCATAGCTGGTAGTTTGCCTCGTCGTGTGAGAACACTGTCCAGTGATACACCTGGATGATTTGAGAAGTCCCAGAAGCGTTTCAAAGTTGATGCTGCGAAGAATCGGAGCTACATTGCGCCCGTGTGTTCTGAGCGACAATACTATCTCTGTGATGGTCAGATCGGTGGCGAAAGAGATTGAGGTGGTAGGATGAGTCTGATGACTGCGATCCATTCAGTACTTGCTGTACTAACAAACCTTGCGATTCTACCTAAGAAATGTGCACTTGTTAGGTATGAATGATTGCGCTTGCATCGGGACTCATGAATTCGTCCTACCCCAGGGTATACTTGCGAATAATAATAGAGATTCAGTTGCACATTCAAAGCCCAGAAGTCAGATGACGGATTGGTTGGGTTGAAAATCCGTGCTGCAAATTCCTCCAGCGGCAATGCTGAATCAATCATTTTATCAAACCGTGTAGCTCTTAACTCGGAGACCGCTGAGCAAGTTCTGTACAGTGTTAGATCAAAATGAAGTCGATAGCCTTAGCGCACTGTTTGATGGTAGATTTCTTCGAACAACCTCTGACTAGTTGATGGCTGGGCAAGACCTCAAATTTACATGCTTTTGTGGATGTTTTTTCTCGACTCGAAATGTGACTAGGCTGAATTGCAGATTTGTAGAGAATTTGGGCTCATTGGCCGCATTTATTGAGTTGTACCAGCATAAGATAGTACGATGGCGATGCTAGCCCTTGACTGAACACCCCACAGGCCACGACAAGCACCTCAGCAACGACATTGGGTAGCGGGTCTATACTACATTTTGGGTATTCCACCGTGTGAATGTAAGTCTCTTTCATGTCATATGCATCTATGGCACAATACAACGTAGAATGGAAGGATCATTTCAAACTAACATTCAGTACCACTGATATCTTTTCCCATAGCATTAGGTGTTCCTCGGACTTGAAACAATTTACATCCTTGATACTTATGTATCTTGCAGAATCCATGCATCATACGATCTATGCCCAAAGGAGCAAAGCTCGACAGCACGAGCATCTCAAGTAGAAAGCAACTGCATGAGGTTAGTGATGTCATCGAATAAAGATCGGTAATCCGTACAATTCACATTCCCGCACACTCTCCAGCGCTACGTATAGCACTGACATGTTCACCTTCAATCATACAACTTAGTGCAACTTAATTTACACTTCAACAACTTTGGTACTATCCGTGCATCGAGACTTGCACTTTCCTTGAAAGCTCGCATGATGCTATGCGCACCCATTGAAAGCAACAATAGGCGTTCTCAGGTGTTTCTCGTGCCACTTTATTGCTAGTTCTAACAAAAGGATCTACTGACGACGTATAGCATTAACGGAAACTCCGACTGTGAGCATGATGTAACAAAGATTTACATTTCGTGACTTGGTTGAGGCCCAAATAACAGAACCGAAGATTAGTTCAGATCTCAACATTCTACTATAAATACGGTTATCGAACATGCACAAAGAGCAGCTCTAGTTCTCCCACTGAAGCTACCCAAGTTTCACAATGTTTCTGTTCTCTCGAGGTCACCATCTCTCTGCTTTTCTCAAATCTCACCAGAACTGATATGTAGTTTCATGCAGCTATCGTCTCTTACCTTACCATCGCTGCTTTGGCTGCTGTCACTAGTGCCTTGCCAGCTGGAACTAGTGAAGGTATAAATTTTATTGTTCTCCTAATTTTTTTGGCGTACTAAATCCTCGATTTTCTACCTTACAGTCGTGCACGTTCTTGAGAAGCGAGCAAGAGATGCTGCCCAAGACCATACTAGTGCTTCTTGGATCTGGACCAACGAGGGAACAGCACTCGTCTCTCGTCCCTTCAGGCTGAGGTACGCTTCTACGGCGGGTAAATCAGCTCGGTAAGTTCTACGGCCATCTAACGTGTATATATGTCATTGATAACATTTTCACCCTTCCCTAGGTATGCAGTTTGCCAAGTCACGGCTGATAACGACTACACCCTTTTCATCGACGGCGAGTTGATTGGCTCTCGTGGGCCCGCTTGGGAGACCCCTCAGAGGTTCTACGCCGACCTCGACGAGAGGTCAAACGTCTTCGCTGCAAGTGTGACCAATAAAGATGTGGGTTCCCCAGGTGGGCTCCTCCTGGCTTGCCGGGTTGTCTACTCGGATGGGACTATGGACACTGTCGTCACAGACCAAAACTGGAGGACCACCAGGGCTAATCCTCCAGCTAATTTCCAGTCACCACTGTTTGACGACTCCACTTGGGTCGCCGCGACAAACGAGGGGCCTAATGGCGTTGCACCTTGGACAACGGTTAACTGGGCCAACGTTGGTCTCCCCCCGGTCCTCTCATTGGCTTCTTCTAGATGGATTTGGACTTCCGAGATGAGAAACCCAACCACAAATGCACCCATCGCCTCTCGTCCTTTCAGACGCACGTTCCCTCTCCCCCGTAACAAAGACGCTAAATATGCAATTGTCATTCTTGCTGCCGATAATGCATACTACCTGTATGTTAACGATATTCCTGTGGGAACTGGCAACGACTTCCGCCAAGCTCAGCGCTTTGTCGTCAACCTCGCTGGCGCTGACAACTGTGTCTTGTTCGCTGTCGAGGGTCAGAATGTGCCTCCTGGTGGACCCGCTTCTTTGATCTTCGCTGCTCAGATCGTATATTCAGATGGGTCTTGGGATACTGTTGTCAGCGACGGACAATGGAAGACCGTGAGGGCTACGCCGCCCATTGATTTCATGGATCCCTCGTTCGACGATTCCAGTTGGGAGAATGCTGTGGTTTTGGGTAATAACGGAGTCGCGCCTTGGGGCACTGTTGCTGTTCCTCCTATCTAAGAAATTTTGACAGACCATTTGCAGGTCGTTCGCTCTTTTCAGCCACTCTTTTCAGACGATTTCACTACACTTTTTGATTTCAAAGATTATATATAGTTGATCCACTTCTTTCATTCGTTTCTGGTTGTTTATTCTGTCGACGATCCACTGGACCGTCCCAATCTGCGCTCCTTTATATACAGGAGATTTTTATCTATAATATACCATAGGGGGGCTCGCGTCCTTCCTTGTCATTAATAAAAATGTTGTCATGCAACTTGAACATTGTCAGCCGCATGTTTTCAACAATGTCTGCGCAAGTTTCAGAAATTTCATTATTACATTAATAAAGCCTGAGAGCAGTAGCATTCATTTGATTTCATGCAACATAATTTTTTGGCTGAATCTCTGAATTTTGAGTACGTATACTATATTGTATAGTCGTCGCATCAGGAATAGTTGCCTCCACAAGTTCTGTCTGTCATGGCGGTTCAGTCATCGTTTGTTTGCAAATGTGGCAACACAAGCTACTAGTACAACGTCATATGAGGATATATCTGGTAGTTACTACAACAATAGAACAAACTCTGTCTATTCCGTCTGGGGGATT
>CEMT01386090.1:3206-13453 GCA_900068985.1 Pterula multifida
GTCACTGTCTTTTAACTGGAGCAGCGCCTAGCCCAGCCCTTAAGCTGGTACACTTACTGCCGCATAACGTGAGATGTAATGGCACAATTGAACCAGTGACCCGCTGAAAGAACATAAATATAGTTATAAATCAGTATATGTACCATTTGAGTATATGAATGCTAATTAGAGCAAGGCTGGTCGCTTCACAACCTGCTCTCAGCACACTCAAATGTAGCTTGCTATTATTAGTCATCAGATACTACTAACCACACAATGACAATCTTCAAGCTGAACACACCCTACAACTCCTGCGTCTCCACCCAATGCCTCCTCGAGCTCATGGCACAGTTCCTGATGAATGGCAACCAACAGGGACCTATTCCGCACCACGAACTTCTGCTGATACCTCACCTTCTGTTGGGAGGATGAATTATGACCTGTCACCATCAATAGACTCGAACTCGGATGCAGATTCGACATGTTCAAGTCCACGTGTACAAAGGCGTGTTTTTGCTGCTGATGTACATGAGAATCACTGTCTCCTGACTGGAGCAGCTCCCGGCCCAGCGCTGGAATTAGTACATTTACTGCCTCACAAAGTGAGGACAAACAGTAACTTGGTAAAGATACACTCTCGGACTTCAAAACAATTTGACTAACTTGAAAAATTTCCACAGCTCATGTCGTTGGAGCGTCAGTGGAACATGAGCAGGGAAGCCCTCGATATCGAAGCTTGCTCCAACATGATCTTCCGTATGGCCTTGTCAATGCTCATATCTTGCAACGCAACTGACTGGATTTGAATGATGTCTTTCTAGTCAGAGCTGATCTACACAGTTTGTTCAATACTAACGCGTGGTGCTTGTTGCCGGAAGAGTCCATTGTCGCTCGATATTTTGCTGCAGTATCGACCACCCGCTCGCGGTTCCTTGTTATTGAGCCAACAGGTCAGAACGTTAGTATTTTCAGTCTCTCATTAAGCATATCAGTTCTAACTAGCATTTTGCTACTTATTATAGGGAAAGTTTGCGTATACATTTTTTGCATTCCCTGGACGGATGGATCGCATCCCTATAACCAAAGAGTACCACTTCAGGGACGAGAATGGTGAACTTGCCCCACTAGGAACAACGAACGCCGTACCCACACTGACTCATGCTACACACCCGTTCAAAAATCTCCCTCCTATGTACAGTCATGTACATCCGAGGTTTGTCATTTATAACACGGGTTACAAGCTTGCCGCCTCCACTGCAGAAGATCTCCTCGACATTGATCCATCTACACGGATCCTTCTTGGACAAATACTCCAGATCTATAGGGTTTGGGTTCAGAATCTTGGCGATTCTCTGACTATGTCGTTTACCAGTGTGTTTAGCTCTTACCAATCTGTGAAGGAGTCGGAGGAGCAGTCTGAGGACGGTTCACAACCATTGGGTGCAGTTGCTGAAAAGGTCAGGGCTGTCGCTCCGCGGTCGCTAGCCAAACTTGGCCCAAGAAGATTGACCAAGTCTGTGCCCTAGCAAACAAGGTGTTTTAGTCGTTTCGTTGAGCTCGTTATGTCATCTCATCATGTAGCCAAATTTCCATTTTGATGCCGTGGTTGACGCTCATTGAAATTGAATGATATTTGCGTAACGAGTGCTCTGGGTTTATTGAGTCATGAGTTCAAGAAAAATATTGGGGTCAGCTAGTCAAAAATTTAGATCAAGTACAAAGGTAACTTAGGCCAAATTGAGAAATACGTGCTAGTAGCATCGACTGGTTTCAATCTAGTGACCTCAGACCCTGCGCCACAATGCTGGCATCTTAGCTCAGGAGTATGATGATATGTGATTCCGTATTCCTGTTCTTGGACCTCCATCTGTCTTATGGGTTTATTCACCTCAGCTGAAACGTTAAGTAAATATATGAAATTCATGTGAAGATATACCAAAGTAAGTAAATGCAGGTGATTCTACCATATGACACACTCATCATGAGTGGTCGAATATTAGGTCGCATTGCAAGAGTACAACAACAAAAGAAAATGCATGGGTTTTCAGAACCCACCACCTCTCCTAAAGCTAGCACCACCAAAAGGACCACCAAACCCGCCGCCAAACGACGCACCACCGCCAGCACCATGGAACTGAGCAAAGAGCTGTGATATATCCATCCCGCTGAACGGATTCCCGGCTGAGCCCTCGTTCAATCCGTCTTCATCCTCGCCGGAATCGTATCGTTCACGACGGACAGGATCAGAGAGGACGGCATGCGCTTCGACGACAAGTTTAAATTGCTCTTCGTCACCACCCTAGTCCGAGGAAAAGATATTCAGATTAGGAACGCAGAGGAGTAGCAAGATCAGACCTTATCAGGGTGATGCTTTAAGCTCTCCCTCCTGTACGCCTTCTTGATATCGGCATCCCCACAATCTTTCGGTACACCCAAAATCTTGTAGTAATCCTTCGTCTTGCTTCTCTTCAACGCCGCTTTAGCCTTCTTCAGTTCAATACTCGCTGCCTTGCGATCAGCCTCTGACTCGGCGTGGTTCAACGCAGCTTCGAAATCGCGTACAGACTCTTCATATGATTCAAGCTGGAGATGGATCCGTGCACGAGTTCGAAGGGCTTTGAAGGAATTGGGGTGGAGGGTAAGTGAGGCGGAGATGGTGGAGAGGGCGGCGGTGTAGTTGTTAAGCTGAAAAGGTCATATTTGAGTTAAGCCTGTGAGAAGGGACGTGAAACATTGTTACCTTGAACAGGGTCGTTGCTTTGTTGGAGAGTATGGTCGCACGGATTTGACCACCCTTTCCTTCTTCCTCTCGTTCACCAATCCGCTACACAAACAGAAGGTATCGTTAGCATTTGTACTAATATGAAGAAGTAACACGAAAGTCACCTCCAGTGCTTCATCATACTTCTCTAATGCTTCCTGCCACTTATTCGCCTTGAAAGCGGTATTTCCTTCCTCCTTCAACCTTTCTACATCCTTCGCTCTCTTCCTCAACGACTGAGCCGGTACGTGGGCTGGATCTAACCGGAGTGCAGACGAAGCATGGTTCAATGCTTGAGTGATTTTTCCAGTCAAGAAGAGAACAAGGCCGCGTTGATACATCACTTCAGGTGAGTTGGGTTCTAACCGTAGAGCGTCACTAGACAAGATAGATCAACAAAAGAGAAAGGGTAAGACGACGACATCCAAGAACCTACTTTGCCGCTGCCTCGGCAGCTTCCCAGCTCCCTCTAGCCACATCCAGTTCGATCCTCCACACCCTCCACTCAATTGGAAGCTCACTTCCCTCTCCCTCCACAGATCCAAAACACTGATCGAGAGCTAACCGGGCCATACCCCAGTTTCTTTCCTTTCTCGCCCTCTCAAAGTTTGTCAGATGCCCCTTCAGCTGCTCTGCTTGGACCTTTGTCTGTCTAGCGGGTCCATTAGTTGGATCAAGAGAGAGGACGTCAGAGAGGGTTGAAAGTGCTGGGGTAGGCTGCCCAAGGGCAAGCTGGCATCGAGCCAACCGAAAAAGAATTTTTACGGATGACGCTGCATAACCTGTGGAAGGGCTTGGGGAAGATGGGGTTGTGGAAGAGGAAGATTGGACAGACAGTGCCTGCTGGCAGTCTGCGAGGGCATTGCGGAATTGTTTGAGAGACATAAAAGCTGCCGCTCGATTGGAATAATATGTCGGTTCTGACGGGTTTTGGCCTATTAGATGGACGAGTAAGACCTCGGGTAACAATAGGACGCAGTGCGCAGAGTCATGTACTGACCTATGGCCTGAGTGTATAGTTCAACTGCCTCACGGAACTTGCGCGCCTTGAAGGCAGCATTTCCTTTTTCCTTCAGATCCTCTCCGTCGTCCGGTTCTGGTGGTTTCATCACCGGGGTCGACGTCCCAGGAGATGGCGACCCAGAGCTAGGCGGCTCATCCCTATCACAGACGAAACAAGAGAAAGATAAGCGTTCTGAAGATAATCAATCCACAAAGGAAGATGGTGGATCATAACTGCACTGCAAACCGTACTTCAGATCACGATTTAGCTTGACTCCATTTGGAGCCGGTATTGAGGCTGCAGGTGAGGGTGCACCCGATATGGGAGTAGGCTCATTTGGCGAGTCCGTAGCTGCTGCCCGTTTCTTCGCTTTTGTGTTTTTACTGACCATCGTGTGCGCCTGTAAAAAAACGTGGTCGACGTCTGGAATAGAAAGGGGTCACATCACGATGTGTCACGTCGCGATTATATCTGCACATTCTCTAATAGTAGGTGGCCCACTGACTTGGTTGCCAACATTTTGTTTGTAGTATGCACTCCTGCTTCCCTCATTCTCTGGTGATCCGATACGACTTGCCACTGCGGATCATGGCTTTGATTAGGCCGTTTTCTTTAGTACTCTCTTTGTTCTCTTTGTATCCCAGGTCAACAAATTATGAGGTCCCATCAGTGTATCACCCAGCACAATCAAGCACATCAGAACCATCATGAGAATTAGGCCGTAGACGGGATCATGTTGCATAAACACATCCATGACCACAAGCTCCAGCAGTGAGTACGCCCATAGATGTCATCCGATGCCCACACCGTTGAGAATACCTCATGTAAAGAGAAAAACATCCCTCAGCACAATTATTCATTGAGAGCAATCGCATTGTTGCAATCGCACCCGCACCTCTCCAGCACTGCCGCTCAAAGTGCTACTGGGCGCGGCCTGCCCTGGCGAAGTCGGCATCGATAAGGAGCGGCTGCGGCGGACCGGAGAAAAGGCTATCAGCTGCGTCTCACCACTATATACAATATCAGGCTTTGCACAGTTTTAACACCTAGAACGAAGAAATGGCTACAGACCCACCCGTGTTCAAGATTACACCCAGCACACAGAAGTACGACTGGGGAAAAATTGGCCGAGAATCTGTTGTTGCTCAACTTGCTGAGGCTGGTGGGTACGATGGATTCGTGTTAGATGAGCAGGCGCCATATGCGGAGGTATGCTACTTGAAGCGACAAGTCAGATCTGAGTATCGCAGTAACTGATATCTGCTGTTATGATATGTAGCTCTGGATGGGCACCCATCCAACCTCACCATCTCACGTTTCCTCGTCCAAGCAAAAGCTATCCTCTTACCTCTCGCAACGTCCCGACCTCATTGGCCAGCCCGTTCTGACCAAGTTTTCTGATGAGAACAGGCAATTAGATGGAAGCTTGCCCTTTTTGTTTAAAGTGCTGTCGATAGAGAAGGCGTTGAGTATCCAGACTCATCCAGATCTGGAGACAGCAAAGAAGTTGCATAAAGTGCAGCCTGATGTTTATAAAGGTCGTAACTCCTTTTCTAATTCTCACATTGAAGGCGCAGGCCTGATATTTCTTTTTCTACTTTCAGACCCAAACCATAAACCCGAAATGGCACTAGCTATAACACCCTTCAAAGCACTCTGTGGATTCCTCCCTCTTCCAGTAATTTCAGAGCATCTGAGAGCCATCACAGAACTCTCATCCCTCATCCCACCCGGCATCCTCTCACATTTCCTCTCTATTGCTGGCTCTGCCACACCAAATGGACCGGATGAAAAGGTCGCATTGAAGAATATATTCGCCGCACTGATGACTGCCGATGAGGGAACCGTGAAGACAAAATTGGCCGAGTTAGTGAATAGGCTGCAGGATGAGTCTACAAAAGGGTTGAGTGATGTCGAGGAGCTAGTTCTTAGGCTGAATAGCCAATTTCCTGGAGACGTGGGAGTTTTCTGTGCCTTCATGTTGAATTATGTTACACTCGAGCCCGGAGATGCGATTTTTCTTGGTGCAGGTGAACCGCATGCTTATGTCTATGGTGGTACGTTTCATCTCTCTTCTCCAAAATTTTTTTTCCGTCGGACATGATTCAACTGCACAGAAATAATGGAATGCATGGCCAACTCTGATAACGTTATCCGAGCCGGACTCACCCCAAAGCTTCGAGACATTCCAAATCTCGTTTCAGGGCTCACATACATCAGTGCACCACCCTCAAACCACGTCGTCACGCCGCAACCGTTCTCACCGTCCACAACACTCTACGATCCACCTATTCCAGAGTTCTCTGTTCTTCAAACAGTGCTGGGCCATGGAGAAGGTGCAGCAGTGCATAGGGTGATTGATGGGCCGAGCGTAGCTATTATGGTCAGAGGAAGTGGGAGGGTAAAGTGGAGTAGGGAAGAAGAGAAGGGCGAGGTGGAAATGCGAAGGGGGGATGTTGTGTTTGTAGGTGCTGGGACGGGGGTTGTGCTAGAGAGGGACACAGAGGCTGAAGATGAGATGGTGGTTTATCGTGCGTTCGTTGAGGCTCATTAGGTTCTTTTCCAGAAATGAAGTAATCTGTGAATTCGTGTTCCATACTCATGACGAATAGGAATTGAAGAGAAATGTGCTGCTTCATTTCCATTTTAGCTTTGGGGGATCAACCTTCGCATTTATACTTGCATCCTCCATTCGCTGCAGGCTCCATCCTTGGAGCATCTCGCTGTTAGTCCGGCATCAAACTTCGTGTTCAAGCATATCTATCGACTCATACAGTGATCTGGGTGTAAACAATTGTGTTTCCCAAAACTGGTTGAAGGCAACCCTGCCCCTATTGATTCAGCAGGACGTTACCTGGACATGGCAATATCATTGGGGAAACGGGGATAGACATCTCCTTTGTTGAATGGTGTTCAGTTGGTGCGGAATGGAAAATCAAATGTGATGCGTTAACGGTTCCCTGCAGATACCAAGTTGTGTCTTAACTAAGTCCTGTAAAATCATGTAGCATGAACATTTTCTGGCCAGATTTGCGGACTAGCTGTCAATAGAAAGCGTATAAGTTTCCAGTGGTTTTGCTCTATAATCATTCGTTGCCTCGATCCATTTTATCCATAACACGGTACAATAATTGCGTACTGTCAATCATTGTTCTCATTGCCAGTCCTTGCTAATATTGCTGTTCGGACGTGAATACGCAAACATCGTGCTATGGAGCGGCAAGCACCGTAAACCATCCCATCATTCGACGTACGATCATAGATCTCGACTTGTGAAGAATAGAGCTTTTTGCTAGTGAGACATAATGCGTACTAACGCGTGATATCTTGAAATTTCTCGCACCACGTGCAGGCCCGTGGGTCCATGTCCTATTTTTGATCAGTGCACTGCCATGCTCATCAGCTAACACTCCTCCAACAAAGTTCTGAGTTACCAGGGAACAGGTGCACAGCCTTGTAACCGGGCAGTAGCAGGAGTTCTGTCGGTCCCAGGCTTGGTCTGCCCCACTTCTCATCAGTGTATATCCCTATTGCCCTATGGACAATTATCAGCCAGACGCCACTTTCAGTCAGTATCCTATTAAATTTCTTGCATATACCATCCTGATATCATTGTATTCTCAACAGTTGCTGGAGGATCGATTAGCAGCCATAACCGACAAATTGAACAACACCAGACCCACATACAAAACTACAACTGTACGTAGATGTTGACTCCAACTTAAAAACAACTGTCTAATAGCTGACGTGAGCCATTCATTCGACTTAAGATTCATTACTCTCCGCGACGAACCTACCTCCCCTGCCTCGCAGTCCACTCCCTTCCAAGAACTTCATCGGCCGTAACAATGAACTAGACAAGTTGCAGACTTTTTTTTTCGCTGACGAGAACCCACGCAGACGAAAAGTTTTTGTGCTCACTGGCATGGGTGGATGTGGGAAATCACAGATAGCTTTCAACTTCGTCCACAACCGAGTTCTGCAGTGGTGGGTCGGGTATTCGGATCCTGCGGCTGCCTTAAATTAATCTTGCTGGTAATTAGCCATGATTCATCAAGGGTGTTTTTCATCGATGCTACAACGCCAGCGATCCTTGAAGCAAGCTTTTCAGAAATATCGAAATCAAAAGGGATCGGAGACTCTGCCAGAGATGCAGTCAATTGGCTATCCAATTGCAAGGAGGAGTATTTCCTTCTCATTGACAATTGCGACGATCCTAATATCGACCTCCACAACTATCTCCCCCATTCGACGAATTCTCGCATCCTCATTACCACACGTCTCCGAGAAGCAGAGCAACAGTTTGGAACTGGATACGACGCCGCAATCCATGTCGAAGCCTTGGCTCAGGATGAAGCCGCAGCACTTTTGGTCCGTACTGCCAAACTTTCAAGAGAGAAGGGTGAAACAAACGGTGTTTCGACACTGATCAAGGCGGGTTGGCCGCGAGTCGTCTCTATCAATGATGTGCTGACCAAAACAAATGTAGGAGTTGCATTGCTACGCACTTGCTGTGGTTCAAGCAGGCGCTGGTATCTTCAAGCTTCAGCTCACTGTCGAGGAATACATCAAGGAATTCCTGCGGCTCCGCACGAAGCTCATGAATGGGGAACTGGACGGAGTTCAGAAGAACTCACTGGATGGATATCATGCCAACGTATACACCACATGGATTCTTAGCTATCGAAACTTGTCAGTCCTTGCTTCGCAGCTGTTCCAGCTGTGCGCTTATCTACATCATGCGGGAATCAGAGAGAATATGTTTGGAGACGCATTCGCTTTCCTCCAGTCATACGAACCATCAATTCCACTTTCGCCTGCGGATGTTGCTGCTGTTTCAAATCTCCGAAATTTCTTGGAATCTTTTGTCCAGGATGAACTGTGGGACCGCCTCAGATTCAAGAGATGCATCCAAGAGATCTGCGACCACTCACTCATGAGCTATGATACCGCAACGAAAACATATTCAGTTCATCCGCTGGTACAAGACGGGTTACGCTCAAGGCCAGGTGTATTTTTGGAAGCAACATCATATCTTGTTGCAGCTGCTGAACGCACAATCAAGCATGACATGATCGAGCTTCTAGCCATGGCTCCTCACGTTGAAATCATGCTACAATATTACGATGCCTCAATATCCAACCTGCATCCAGACCTGGCAATTTCTTTCGCAAACGCTGTGGACATAAGACAATATGGTCCTTCAGAAATACTGGAAAGACATGCACTGGAACGAAGAGCAATAGTATTGGGGAATGACAATCTTCATACCGTTGAGGCGATGGCTACACTAGCAAACACAGTGGCAGCGTTAGGTCGATTGCGAGAAGCTCAGGGGCTGAGGGCAGAAGTTCTGGAGAAACGCAGGCAGCAACTAGGGGAGGATCACCCGGATACTGTCATGGCATTGGAAAACCTTGCAGGGACCTTAGATTCTCTTGGCCAACGGAATAAAGCCCTGGATATGAAGATTCAAGTGCTCGACAAACGAAGACAGCAGCTTGGGGATGATCACCTAGATACTGTAAGGGCATTGGGAAACCTTGCAATGACGTTGCATTCTCTTGGTCGATGGGATGAAGCCCTAGATATGAAGATGCAAGTGCTCGAGAAACGAAGGAAGCAGCTATGGGATCATCATCCAGATACCGTCTGGGCATTGGAAACTCTCGCAGTGACCTTACATTCTCTCGGTCAATGGGATGAAGCCCAGGAGATTCAGATTCAAGTGCTCGAGAACCGAAGACAGCAATTTGGGGAGGATCACACAGATACTGTCTGGGCATTGGAAAACCTCGCTGTGACCTTGTATTCTCTCGGCCAATGTGACGAAGCTCTGGATATGAAGATGAAAGTGCTCGAAAAACGAAGGCGGCAGCTCGGGGACGATCATCTAGATACTGTTAGAGCCTTGGAAAACCTGGTAGTAATCTTGCATTCTCTCCGGCGATGCAAGGAAGCCCACGAGATTGAAAGACAAGTTATAGAGAAACAAAGACGCCAGCTTGGGGAGGATTGTGGATCCCCCACAGACCCTTCTGGCCATGTGGAACTTTGCGGAGGCTATCTCGAAGTTGAGCCTTCACCTCGATGAGTGTAAAAATCCAGAGCTCGAAATGTTTCCAAGTACTAGTCCGATGATTCAATGAAGATTCAACAAAGTGATTTCTCGAATCTCAGTGCAGTACGCGATGCTCACTCTGAGGGTATGAATTCATGGATAGACAACAGTATCCGGCGTTCTGCTCACAGGGGCTTGTGGGTTGCGTTCCATCCTGATACTACCTAATCAGTTCTGTGTAAATCAACAGGAATAAGGGCTGTTAGTAGCCTTCAAAGCGTCCACTGATAGGGCGGCTGCGGGTCTCAGAATGATTTGTATCAATCCCTTGGTTCGTGTCGATAGAATAAAATCTGACCTTGATACTTGGCGTTGAGTTCTGGCTTTGTCCTCCACCACATATTGAAAAAAGAGTGTACAGAAGGCTAGAATAGAAGGTGTGA
>CEMT01386130.1:0-10960 GCA_900068985.1 Pterula multifida
ACTCAGCCTGATAGTACAGTAAATACGTTTCGTTCAACGAGTTATACATCGTGCCTTCAACAGGCATGTACGTATGATACATACATACAGTACCTGGACGTGCAGTACTGTAGTAAACTGCATACCACACATCTCGCTTAGGCCAGTCGTTGAATGAAATGCATAAGTATGTACTCTAGGGAGCGAATTATTCATGCCACCATGAACCCAACTTCTGGAATGGCATCCACTCCGAAATCATCGTTAGTACCTTCGACTAGCTGAACTGAATAACCCTAGTGGTGGCACGAACTTTCATCCACCGTGTTCAAGCGAGACAACTTACATACAGTGACCACTGACGCCAAGGTGAATCACGTCGTGCTATATGCCTTCCGCAGATGTACATACTAGTAGACGTCGACGACCTCACGAGAGAGAAGGTTTTATCTTTCATTCCAGTCTAAGCGAAATTCGCGGTATCGGTATGTATGTGCCTAAGGGGATAGTAAAATCTGTTCGGAGATCCCCTTTGGGTGGAGTGGTACCAGCAGTAGGGCGTCGGGAAGTGTGTTATTATTGATTCTGTATGGATGGAGGCCTTCCACAGTTTTTATGTGTGGGAGGATCTGTTTGTATTCGTGTATAGCCTCGTGTTGGGGTGCGTCTGATTTTGTTCTTCTTCACGTTAGTATAGTACACACTCCATATGTGCAGTGGTTCTTGTGTGTAGGTGACTGAAAGAGGGATACTTTATTGAGTCAACGTTACATATGATAATGCCCCGAGTCGGAAGAAGCTGATTATTGGATTGAAGTGAGCCGAGGAGTTGGGAGGGAAGCCCACGAGTTCGACGGACTACTACTATACTATAGTGTCTTGGTTGTGTTGTGGTGTTGTTTTTTTTCGGTGGTGGTGTGCCCGGGATGCCCGAGTGGCTAGTGATGATGAGTATGGATCAGTCACTTTTACGTCGTTGCTTTGACCTTTGCCCAAGGCACGTTCGTTGGAATGTGGTCAAGCCCCGTCCGGAGCCTTGGGTCTCCGTCCGAAATCCCCGTGTCAAAAGAAAAAAAAGTCGGTAGGCAGGATTTAAATTACTACAGGAACATCAACAACAGCGGATCCTATGAGACAAAACTGGTTCGCCTTAGTACAGATCCATTTTTGACCGATTCCAACTCAGCGACGGGCTTTTCAGTTGAAGCCACAGATTGGATCTTGCTCCGTCAATTACCCCGCACCACACAATCTTTTTTCTTTCGCATATAATATATATATACCCGCAAGTATTACGACTCCAAATCTGAGACACCCTCGTACACATCTCTCCTGTTGTCTCTTTGGAGAGAGTCGGATACTAATGATGTCTAATAATTTCGACCCGAACTATCCTGAGTCTTCTGACGCATTAGACATTGACCCTTTCGATATCACTGGTTTTGTCATGCCCCCCGCTATCACCACCACCACCACCACGGCCGATTCTAATATGATCACCCAACCGGACGATTTTGCTGGGTTTCTGGAAAGCTATAGCGACGATATGTTCGTTGATAGCGTTATGATGACTGCTCTCTTTGGCTCTGACTCTACTCTGGAAAATAACGATAACAACAATAACAACACCAATAACGACAACAACACGACGCTGTTCTCGATGACGGATCGGAGTGGTAATTTGGATTTATTCCAGCTTCCACCTTTTCTCGAACGTGGACCGAGCGATTTGGCTAGCTATCAAGGGACCATTGAGCGTAGTTGGTTGTTGGACTCTCAAGATCCTGCAAGTTCTAGTGCTGCTATCTTTGATCCTGGTGATAACGGGTAAGTTATATCCGAGACTCTTTGTTTGTTACTATTTGTTTTCTGATGATGTGCTTATCTAATCCGATGTGATCCCATCGTAGCCTGGATCGAGAGCACGATGGTCATTCTATCGATGGTACTAATACTACAAATCTCACCGTTCCTCCCATTTTTCAACATTCTTCTTCTCCTACGCGACCTACCGTGTCGACAAGCATGGATCGACATCCTTTCCCGACCACATCCATGACCACCACTGTGTCGTCGTCAACAACGACAACAACAATGACGACGACGGGTGGTGGTGGCACAGTGGCTTTGACAGTCACACAACCTTCTCCATCACTCGCTCTCCCACTATACAGCGCAACAGGCTTCGACCTCCTCTCCATCCTCGCCCGTGTCGCAATCCGCCCTCGTCCCCAAATCCGTCTCGGACCAATAGACATGTCCACCTCCTTCGCCGTCGTCGATGTCCGCAAACCAGACCACCCTATCGTATACTGCTCCCCCTCCTTCTGCACCCTCACTGGGTATTCGGAGGAGGAGGTTGTGGGGAGGAACTGCCGGTTTTTGCAGAGCCCGTTGGGGAATACGAGGAAGGGGGAGAAGAGGACGTTTACGAATGATGAGGAGGTTGCGAAGATTAGGAGGTGTTTGGCGGTTGGGAAGGAGGTGCAGGCGAATTTGATTAATTATCGTAAGGGGGGAGATGCGTTTGTGAATCATGTTACTATTGTGCCTATCACCAGCGGTAGGAGAGAACGCGATGCGGACGACGACGACGATAGCACTGGCGGTCATCGTGCCGGTGCTGGTCCTGTACTAGGAGCAGGAGAAGACGAGATTGTGTATCATGTTGGTTTTCAGGTCGATCTGAACGCTCAGCCGGCAGAGATTATGAGACGGTTAGAGAGGGGTACGTACAAGTCCAAAGACGCTATCGACGTCGTCGTTCTCCCCCTCGAACTCATCGAACGTTTATCCCTCACCAACTCTGCCGCTCCTCCTCCTCCTACCTCCTCCTTCATGAACCCTGTCTCGACAGGCGGTCTAGGTTTATCTCTTGCAGCACGAAGAGGCCATTCCATGTCCAACGACTCCATTTCTAAACCTTTTCGCGACTTACTCCTATCTGACACGCCCTTTGTCCAGTCCTTCGGTAACGACATATCCCAACAAGATTCATCCAACTCCTCTCACACCCTTTCTTCCATTCTCCTCGCTGCCATACCGGATTGTATCATGGTCTTGACGCTCAAAGGCGATTTTGCGTACGTTGCGCCTGCCATTCGGAGGCTGCTTGGGTACGAGGCGGAGGAGCTTGTCGGGAAGGGGCTGGGTGACGTGTGTCATCCTGCTGATGTGGTTCCTGTCCTTAGGGAGCTGAAAGATTCGGGGACGACGACTATTTCTCTACCCACCTCCTCCTCATCCACCGCCAACATATCTGCTGCTGCTGCTGCTGCTGCTAATACGATGAGTGCAGGGGACGGACAGACAGTCAGCTATCCTAGGATCGTGGATCTGCTGTTCCGAGCGCGGTCCAAGACGGGCGGGTATGTGTGGATGGAGTGCAGGGGCAGGCTGTATGTTGAGCCTGGGAAGAGCAGGAAGGCGATTGTGCTCAGTGCGCGAACGAGGGAGATGGTGAGGATGCCGTGGGGGATTATGCTTGTACCTGCTTCTTCGTTGCCTTCCACTGTCGGTGGTGGTGGTGGTTCGAATCCGTCGTCGCCGTCGGCTAGGTCAGCTACGTTGTCTGGGACTGAGACGCCTGTGGGGAGAGATTCTAGTCCGAGAACGGCGACGACGGCAGGGTATGGGGAGCTGGTGGATGTGTGGGCTGTGCTTTCGTACACTGGGACGATCTTGTCTATCGGGCCTCTCAGAGCCGTGTATCTGCTCCTCGGGTGTGCCTCTTCCTCATCGCAGTCGTCGTCATCTATGGCGGCGGTGATGGCGGGAGCGTCGACGTCGTCTTCGAATGTTGCGTCTTCGCATGTTGCTGGTGGTGAGAGTGGGCTGGTGGGGAAGAGGGTTGATGAGTTGGCTGTTGGGGGGGAGGAAGAGAAGGGGAGGGTTAGGGAGATTGTGTGTGCGCTTGGTGTTGATGATCCACCGGCGCCTCCTCCTCGTGATTCAGGACGTCATCGTGATTCTCGTGCCGGTGATTCTCTTCCTCCTGCCGCTGGAGGGGGAGGTGAGTTGAGGAGGAGTGAGGTGTTTAGGATGAGGATGAACAGGATGGACGGTGGAGGTGTGGTTGAGCTGTGTGGTGTTGTTTATCGGCCTGGGATTGTTACGAGGGATGATTCGACGAGGAGCGCTGCGGCTGTTGCTCAGCCTTTGCTTTTGAACCTGTATCCCGCGACGAGCACCACTTCGAGTTCAGGTTCTTCTTCTTCTACAACGACGATGACGACAACGACGACGGCATCTACAGCAAATCCGGGAAACACAACGAATCCAAGTCCACCCCCACATACACGTCTCGAAGTCAGCCCGGATATGATAGACATCGATGTATTTGAAGAGTTGGCGGCGGGACAGACGACGGCGTGGCAGTATGAGATTCAGCAGATGCGGTTGAGGAATCGGGAGTTGGCGTTGGAGTGTGAGAGTTTGGAGGCGTTGCTTGGCATTGTGTCTGGCGGTGGTAGTGGTTCTGCTGCTGCTGCCGCTTCTGGGTCTGGGTCGGATCTTGGGTTTGTGCTGACTGGGTGCGGTGATCCTGCCATTGGGTCTGGAGGGAACGAGAGCGCACGACGTGTGTCGGCTTCGAGCTCGATAGGTGCTGCGCTTAGCGGTGCTTCTGGTTCTGGTGTGGGAGATGAGAGGATGTTCGGGTTCTCTGGATTGGTATCGTCCGCTTCTGCTCCCCCTGCTCCGGCTTCTTCGACTTCTTCTGCGTATCCTCATCCTCCTGCTCTTCCCCAGTCATCAACATCGACGTCGTCGTTGTCGTATTACACGACTGTCTCTGAGTACACGCCTGTTTCTGAGTATCCGTCCGGTGGTGGTGCTACTGCAGGAGGATCGTCACGTCATCGTCGTATCCATTCTACGATACCGATTTCTCTTCCTCATCACCCCCAACACGTCTCGTTGTCCGCGTCCGCGTCTTCTTCTTCTCACCTCCAGCATGTCCCGCCACCAGTACCACATCCCGCCTCCCACTCTCAGTCGTATCCTCAGACACACACGGAGACGCAGCCGCCGCATGTGTATCATACGCAGTTGTATGCGCATCAAGACTCTGTTTCGTCTGATCCTACGCTGACGTCTTCCGCTTCTTCGTCGTTGGTTTCTTCGAGGATGACCTCGTCTTCGTTGGGGATAGCGCCGTTGAGGATGCATCGACCGCATGAAGACCAACAGCAGCAGCAGCATTCGGGGACGTATCATCCGGCGCTGATGGGGGGTCCGCCGTATTGTGTGAATGCACCACCACCTCCTCCTCCTCCTCCTCAGCAGGGTAGTCATGGTCAGCATTGGATGGGTGCTACTCAGGGGTTGTATTCGCATGGGCGTGGGCAGCAGCCTTCTCAGATGCTTCCGCATCAGGGGTTTGATGTGCATCAGATCCAGCAACAACAGCACCAGCACCAGCAGCAACTGCATCATCATCAGCAACAGCAACAACAGCCCCAGCACCAGCAGAGACAGGATCATCATCCGTTACGTCCGTATCCTAGGTCTATAAGGCAGCCAAGGATGGGAGACGGAAGTGGGATGGATGAGACGAGGAGGTTTTGATCGCGTGGTCTTTCTGGGATTTTTCTTTTCGCGTTTTGTTCCTCGTAAGTCTCTCTTGTTTGATCTTGATCTGTCTATGGGGCACCTTAGCTCACTGGACGATTTGGGCAGGTTTATACCTCTTTGTTATGATAATATCTGTTTCGGAGTCCATGTCGGTTTTTTTCCGGCTAACGGAACCCCCACTGGACGCGTTTGTGTTTTCGTTGCTATCGCCTTGTCGTCGCCCTTGTCGTTCTTCTTCCTCTCCTATCTAATTCCTCTTTGATTAGTTTTCCTCGATTTTTATCCTTTCTGTTTCTTTCTCGGTTGTTCGTGCCCCTCGTACGTTGCCAGTGGACTGGAATATGCGAGGACAAAATATGTCTGTCTTGTCTATGTTTGGTTGTTATCTGAATTGTTGTGCGTCGTGTACTATATGTGCTGTAGGGATCTATGAGTGATGTGTTTGGTTTGTTGGTAGAATAGATTGATATATTTGACTTCTTGGATTTAGGACACCACCTTTTTGAAACTGTAGTCTTCCCGTGGTCAGATAAATCGATCCAAGGAATGCGGTATGTTTTGTGTACTAGTGCCTGTGAAGGTATGTAGAGTTCGCGCGAAAAAGGTGGTCATCACATGGCCAAAAAGAGTGACAGATATGTGACTTTGGGTGGCGGTCCGCTTCAAAGCTAGTACTACTCTTTATTGAAATGATTTATCCACAAAATGGATCTATTGAGTCCACAAGAAGTAAGGAACCAAAGTCATAACTGAGTCTGATCAGCCAAAAAAAATTATGGGATTGTAAGCAGAACCTGTCTTCCAAGTGTAATAATCTCCTGGAGCAGATTTTGTCACGACTTGTCACATATCATGTGGTGTCTACCTCTACAACCTAGAGCAGTGATGTGGGAAAGGATTGCGAGATTGAATACTCTGTTTATTGGGCTTCCATCCTTCCACCATGTCTCTTGCGAAACAGAAGAAAAGTCGTAAGAAGAAACAGATCTACAATTCAAGTTCGAACCGTTTCACCCACAACGCCCTCAGCCAAGAGGTGGACTTTCGTGATGCTGTGATAAGTTGAGTCCTGAAGATATGAACGGGCCATTGCTGAGATGTTTTATTAGACGCGGGAGGGGATGTAGGATCTGGGAATATTATCAACAATTACCACGGTACGGTTTGTTGTCCAGTGATGTCCTCGCTATCATGGCTGATAAGCATAATATGTATACTCAGCACCCATTCACCACACTGTGGATATCTGCCACAGGATTGTAAGTCTTTCATAGAATTTCTATCATAACCAAGAAGATCTCACGCACACTTTCCACATGCCAGAGAGACATTCTAGGATTCCAAATTGTCTCGGATGCCCAGTTAAACAAACTTCAAAAGGACCTCTGCTATCCTGGCACACGTCAGGATATTCTCGAGCAAATCGGAGCATGGGTGTCAGGACAGAAGGATTTAGACAAGTCATGGTTCCCTGCGTCTCGCCAGTGTCTCTGTATCGTAGGAGTTCCAGGCAGTGGGAAGTCGACCATTGCGGCATCCGTAGCGAGCAAGCAGTTGCCAGGTTGCCCTGGTCAAGTAATCACTGCTCATTATTTCATCCGTCGCGATGTCGAGTCGACCACTAATCCAGCCAATGTCTTTCCTACTATTGCTTATCAGCTGTCCTTCGCCTCAGAAACTATCGCAAATTCGATTCATGCGACGATTTCTCAGTCATCCATCGCCAATCTCACCACGCGTGATCAGGCACAGAAGCTACTTCTTGAGCCAATTCGCAATCACAAAGGGATAGTCCTGATCATTCTCGATGCTGTTGACGAAATCTCAGGACCAGCCAAATTCGCTCGTGACCTATCACAGATCCTTCGAAATGTTCCTCCGAATGCTCGCATCGTTCTTACCACTCGCAACGAGCACAACATTCTATCGAATATTGGCCGTGAAATGATAACAGAGATTGCACTTGAGATTCGCACTGAGGACTCGATTGCTGGTGTGCGATATTATATCGAGCACAGACTCAGGGAAGAGCTGGATGGGATGTTCGGGGACGATGACCAATGGAAGTCTTGGCCTAGCACAACCCAACTGGAGTCATTATCTGGCCAGGCATCTGGTCTCTTCATATGGGCTGCCACTGCGATCAATTTCATACTGTCGATTATTCAGACTCATGGGAGAGTGAAGCGAGACGCTATCCTTTCCAACGTAAACAGGAAAGGGATGGACAACCTTTATGCTCTCTATACCTTTGTTTTAAACAAAGCCTTGGGCGATATCGATGATCAAGTGGACCTGGATCGATTGAGCAAAATTAAACAGGTTCTCGGATTTCTTGTTGTTGCTGCACAGCCGTTGGCACTGGGAGCCATTGAATCATTCCTCGAGTTCCTGCCCGATGATTTCGACATGCCCCATTTCTTCCACCTTACTCGCAGTCTTTTGATTCCAGGCATGGGTGCAATCGATGAATCTACTATTCCCCGAATGCACAAGTCCTTCATTGATTTCGTGACCAGTGAAGATGCTGGGAAGTTCATGGTCGACATGTCAGCCCACCATAGCTACGCCCTGACCCACGGCTTGCGGATGATGATCGCAGGGCTTCACTTCAATATTTGTAACCTCGAGTCGTCGTTCTTACCAAATCATGCAGTCAAAGACCCAACCATTGAAGAGCGAGTGGCTGAGGTACCCTTCGAGCTCATCTACGCATGTCAATTCTGGGGCTTTCATCTACTCCTCAGTGACTCAAGCATCATTATTCCTCTGGAGCTGTTCAAGAACTTCCTAGAGAATTATTTACTGTTCTGGCTCGAAGTTATGAGTCTCACAAGAACTATGACTAGAGCTAATGTTTCTATGTCATGGCTAGCTCAGCGACTTTTGGTAAGCTGCTATAAACTCGCCATGCGAATGAAGAGTGCACTGATGGCAGCCACAGAAAGCTGAAGTGACCGATTCCATGTCTTTTGCGAACGATGCCGTGAGATTGATTGCAATGTTCCAAATATGCATGGAGTACAGCACACCTCACATATATCTATCAGTATTAGCATTTGCGCCAACACATTCTTTGGTGGTCCGTCATTACCTCGATAAGTTACCTAATATCGTGCTGCCCCCACTGTCTGGTCGACGGACGTTATGGGGAGGCTGTGTGTCGGTATTGACAGGGCATAGTGAACCAGTTAAATCGGTAGGGATCTCTCCAGATGGACAACGAATAGTTTCCGGTTCATGGGACAAAACAATTCGTATCTGGAGTTGCGCGACTGGTGTCACGATTGTTGGACCACTGGAAGGTCACGCTAGTGGAGTGGAATCAGTGTGTTACTCTCCAGATGGACAAAGGATCGTCTCAGGATCCCGGGATCATACTATCCGAATCTGGGACGCGGAAACAGGAGCGAATATTGCAGGTCCATTGACTGGCCACACGAAGACTGTCACGTCAGTCCACTACTCTCCAAGTGGTCAGCGAATTGTTTCAGCTTCAAAAGATGGTAGCGTGCGAATCTGGGATGGGATGACAGGTGCTAGTATTGGCAGTGCAATGAGAGGTCACGATATCTCTGTTGGATCAGTTCGTTACTCACCAGATGGACAACGAATTCTTGCATACTCTGGAGAATCCATTCAAATCTTGGATGCTGAGACTGGCGAGATCATTTCTTCTTGGCCAGAACCAGGAGTCTTCTCTGCTTGCTACTCTCCAGATGGTCAACGGATTGCATCACGCATTTTGCACGGCATTCGAATTAGGAATGCGGAGACAGGGGCAATCATAGCTGATTCAATTAAGAGTCGTGCAACACGGGCCAGTCCAATCTGTTACTCTCCTGATGGGCAACAAATTGTCTCTGGATCTTATCGCAGCGTGATCCGAATCTGGAATGCGAAGACCGGTGCCAACATGGGCAACCCGCTGGAGGATCATGCTTCCCCAATCAGCTCTGTTTGCTACTCTCCCGATGGACTACGAATTATCTCAAGTTCTTATGATAGAACTATTCGAATCTGGGACGTGGAAGCTGCAAATGTCACTACGAATCCATTCACCACACACACAGCTCATATCACATCTCTTCACTTCTCCCCAGATAGACGGCAAGTCGCTTCTGGCTCTGCAGACAGCACAGTTAGGATCTGGGATGCAGATACAGGTTGCAGCATCCTTGGTCCTCTAGAGAGCCACACCGCAGAGGTCACCTCTATCTGTTACTCTCCCAATGGACAAAACATTCTTTCAGCTTCGAAAGATGGCTCAATTCGGATATGGGACTCGATGACAGGTTCTCCTACTATTTTTGGCCCATTAGACGACCACACCAAGGCAATCAACGCAGTCTGTTACTCTCCTGATGGATTGCGAATCCTCTCAGGTTCAGATGATCAAACACTCCGTATCTGGGATGCTCAGACCGGGGCTTGCATTATTGGCCCACTAGAGGGTCACACAGATAGAGTTATATCAATTTGTTACTCTCCAGATGGACGACGATTTGTCTCGGGGTCAGCAGATTGCACCATCCGAATGTGGGATGCTGAGACAGGCATTATTATCATTACTCCCTTCCAGGGTCATACATCTCTGGTCCGCTCCGTTTGTTACTCCCCAGATGGTCATAGACTCCTTTCAGGTTCATTTGACAACACCATTCGAATCTGGGACTCGCACACTGGTGTCCTAATCACTCAATTGGATATTCCTGACCTCATTTCAGTATGCTACTCACCCAATGGACAACACATTCTCTCAGGCTCTCATGATCGTATTCTGAGAATCTGGGACGCCAATCTGTGCACAAGCATTGCTGGCCCAGTAGATGGTCATACTTCAAAACTTGAGTCTACGTGTTATTCTGCTGACGGGCAGCGAATTGCTTCAGGCTCCTGGGATTTGGCAATCCGAATTTGGGATGTCAATATGTTAACTACTCAACCTGCTCGTTCTCTGAGTTCTACCTCTAGTGAATCATTGCACATTTCATTCCTGCTCTATTGATCACTCACGATATCTATGTTTCATCTAGATCTCAACTCCCTTTATACTGATCAGTGTTGCAAAGAGGATGGCTGGATGCTTGGTCCTGACAAGCAGCTTTTGTTCTGGCTGCCTACTATATATCGATCTGGCCTTTGGCGACCATCTAATACTGCTGTCATTGCAATAGATAGTGTACAGATTGATGCATCCAAGCTGGTCCACGGCAGAGAATGGTTGTCAATTTTTTCAGGGGTAACAACTTCCAGTGGTTAGTTCTACCTTTTTCTTGCTCTCAATTTGGATTCCTCGTTATATTTTTGTGAGCCCTTGTATGTCTGGATAGTAGAGGCATTACACCGGGCGTCAGAGTCAATCTGCTCGTCGCCACCTGCCTGCCTGCTCCTAGGGGAACGTAGT
>CEMT01386133.1:0-34320 GCA_900068985.1 Pterula multifida
TGCTGGTATAGCACGGAAGTCGGAAGGAAAGGAATCTAATTACATAATTACGCTGCCGAGTCCGTTATGTACTTAACAGATAATGTAATACCTCGGTAACATCACCGAGGGAGAGCAGTGCGAATTCGGGACGAATTCCTCCAGACCCTCCTACGGAGGACATGGTTCCACCATGTGACGTCGGTTTACCCGGCCCGAAGTAGCGTAGGGTCTGGGTCGAGACTATTGGATGCTCTGATTTCACTTTCCTATGGACGAAGATCTGATCGTTGTTGACGACCACGAAGAAATTGTGGATATACAGACTAGTAATGTTTCAGAGCCGACACCTGGTACCTCTGAAGCATTTTCAGGTCAGCGGCTACCTAAAACGGTTGCAGAGCATGCTCTAGCAGCAAGCAGGCCCCGTCGACACCTACAAACTCCCAGCAGCGCGGCAGACAATGCGGAAAGAAGTGCTAGATTTACAGTTCCAGACAAACTAGTATCCAGTAAACCAGCTCCTAAGCTCAAGCTCAAGCTAAGCGAAAAAGCTGCGGCACTTGCTCCTGGCAATTCCTTCCTCGGTCCCTACGACCGTGAACTTGACTCAGATGACGAGGACCTAGCGTTCGAAGAGCAGTTCATCCTGCGGATGCCCCCTGGAGAAGACTGTGAGAGATTACGGAAGGTGGTTGTCTCTAGAGAATTGTCAAATGACATCTGGTTCAAGTTCAAAGGTCGAAGAGCAGACTATGGTTATAGCACTAGCTAATTGCTCGCTTTTTTCAGATTCTCGTAGGGCAGTATTCAACATAGGAAATACTTCTTACTCAGCCAAACTGGTGGATCTCCCCTGTATCATCGAATCCCAAAAAACATTGGATAATAAACAAATGTTTAAGGTTGCTGACATATGCCAGGTACGTTGGATACAATTGAACCCTTCATGAGTTTACCGAGACAACCAGATGCTTGTCGTAGAGGACAAATTAGATAGCAACGAGCCTGTTGCCTCTCAGAGGAATTTCAATATTGACGAATTCATTTGGCCCCATGGAATAACACCACCTCTCCACCATGTACGCAAACGGCGGTTTAGAAAGCGAATGAACAGGAGGGTAAGCGTCACACAGCTACTTAAACGATACTGAGACCTTTATAAATATTAGACTATTGAAAGTGTAGAGGAACAAGTGGAAAGACTCATGGCAGAGGATGACCTTGCAACAGAAACCTCATATGGTAACATCGGATGCTCCGATTTGAGATCTCCCCATTATCATTCATCTTTGCAGAATTTCTTGATAATGTCAACCCTGACTGGTCAGACTCCGAGTTCATCGAGCGAGAGGAGCCTTTGGATCCAGCAACACCAGCACCGGGCTCTGAGACTGGCGATGCACCTACTCCGGGAGGCGGGCCAGAACATGATGACAGTGATGACGATGACGGAAATGAACAAGAAGGTGATATAGACGAGGAACTAGCTGCTGAACTAGATCTTGCGCTTGTAGACGAGGAAGGAAAAGACGAGGACGAGGACGATGACGAAAGCGATGAGGACGAGGACGAGGACGAAGACGAGGACGAAGAAGACTCTCAAACTAGGTCTCTGTTGAACGAAGAGATAAGAGACTTGGAAGCCGCAGTTGCGAAGAAGACAGCAGAGATAACCAGCTCAGGCAACCCTCTCATTAAGGTGCAATAGTATTGAATTCCGCTCGTGGGTCATGCTGATGTTCTGTCAGAAACGTTTTGAGGATGCCCTTAAAAAGCTTTCTGCTGAGCTAGAAATGAAGAAAGCTCAGAGGGATGACATGCAGGAGCAGCGTAGAATGCGTCGCGAAGGTGTAGATCCTGATAACAAGGATACTACTGGCCGTGGAGAGTCAGTGGAGGACGATCTTTTCGGTGATGAGGAGCTCACACAGTAAATTAGCGAGCAAGCTATGTAAAATGTATAGAATTGGTATACAGGGATAATATATAATGCTACAGGATCTAAGACTGTGGTAAACGGTCAATATAAGTGGCTACCATGTCAAATAAAGTCCACAAAAGCCCATGAGTAGTGACACTGCGGAGAGCGCTGACACCGAGCCCCCGATAGATACGAGCTACCCCCGCCAATAATGGCTTGGGAGTGTTGGGATCGGGTCCTAGAACATCCATGAACTTTTAGCTCGGCAACAGCAATTTATTTTCTCACCTCGGATAAGTCGAGTGAATGTCTCAAAAAAACTTCTATATCGTTCCCCTGCTAAGGCACGTTGTTGAACTTTAGTCTTGACACTGATCCAAGCTCAATGACAATAGTATATGACTTTGAAAGAGAGAACATACACATCAAGAGGATAAATGAGGGCCCAAGATGTTACACCTGGGGGGCTGTTAAGATAGTACATAAAATAAATATGTGATAGTTCACCTGCAAAAGAGCCGCAGAGGAAAGGCACAAGCGAGATAGGAATCGGAAGCCATGGAGGAACAGCGCCCTGCTCCCCTTGTCGATCGCGGCCACAGATATGTCGCATTGCATCGTATTCGAGAAAATATAATGCAGTTCCAGAAGTATCCCGAACTAGTCTGTTTGGTGAGTTTCAAATGTTAGAAGCAAATTTCTCACCGAAATGTAGGCGAAATCCAATGTATAGGCCCCTCATGCCGCTCAATCGAAAAATATCCCTGACAGCCTCTAATGTACTGGGTGGTTTCGTTATCTGGATTCCCTTGCTGGCTGCAATCGAATATTCCAGTTGTCGCCGAACCTAATAGAGGGTTATTATACCACAAATCGCAATATGCTTTGTACCCTTACTTTCACAAGTTCAAAGGCTAATCACATAGAGATGATACTTTCAGCAGGCAGACGTCGACTAGAGACCAGTGATCACATACGAGCGCTAGTGAACGAAATCAGGGCTCCCGACATTGCACCACCACATCCACCAATCACCGAGACATCAGTTATTCTGTCACGGGTTAGATAATTGTGGTCGCGGAAGAACTCTTTGGTACGATTGTAGATGGTAAAGGAGGCAGCACCTTGAAGATTCAATGAAGAGGAATTGAAGGAACAGAGATTGCGCGTAAGCAATGCTCTACTCACGGACAAAAGAGATAGTCGTGAGCGGGATCCACAGACCACGGTAAAAACCGATCAGGCCTTCTTCACGGTATACCGTTGCTGCAAGCTTGGGGACTGAGATGGGAGTTTTGGTAGTCTGTAATCTTGACTTAAGCGAGTCAAGGGGATACCCTGTCAAGCGGGGTAGTGAGACAAATGAGGCATAAAAACCAAAGTAAAGCCGCAAATCACCTGCTAAGGTTGAGGCGTATGAAGCGGCAAGAGCAGAAACTGTCGCCTTGTTTTCTGTGCATCATCACTTTTCAGGATACATAAAGAGGAGAAACAAAGGGACGCGTACGACGGAGAAAATCGTAAAACCCAATGTTCCTGTGACATGAGCTAGATGGCCCGCTGAAAGAGAGATTGACAATGGTAATATGAGGTGTATGTCATGTTCCAGTAAGATGCTGACATACTTTGTTCCATCCATGAAGCAAAGTTTACGAACCGGTAAGTTTCCCGGTTAAGGAGTTGCCCGAAGGCAGATTGTCAGTAGATTGTGTACCCAATGTGTGAGAGGTGGTGGAAGCAAGGATAGAGAGAGTGCAGAGCAAGTTTCTTGCAATGATCGACACCACACCACACGTGTTTAGCCTGATTCAAGTCAACTGATCGCTTCCTAATGTTGATTAATGTTACTGCATTCCTCATACATTCAACTAAATAGTAATATTAATGCTAAGGTGGTATAGTACCTTGAACACCTCAGTTAAAATCCACCCAATCTCTGTTTCTTTATCTTCTTGGACAGACTCGTTGATTTCATACCCCCAAACAGACCAGATAATACTTGCGTACTTGGAACAACGTCTTGTGTTCCGTCTCGATAACTGGAACTCTGGCTCAGGTGTGGGAAGTCCGGTTGCGATTGAGAATATACAATAGGTAGAGGTTGCGAAAAATTAGGGTCAGTGGCCTTATCCAATTTCATAACACCAGTGGGGGCATTCACAGATGACAACACATCAAAGCCGGAAGCTTTGTGAGGGGCTGGTCTGGTGGCAGGATCGCTGGTAGAGGTGCCATAAGGATCATGATACACATACTTCTCGGGATTGGATCCAACTATCCAATCCTTTAGCAGAAGTCTTGCCCCGAGAGAATCTACGCCGTCATCCGTTGAATGTGTAGGAGGATTGCTATCTATTAAGGGCTTGCAATATGCGAACCTGATGAACGGTGGCTCGTCCAGGGAAAGGTCTTCGGTGGCTTGAAAAATGGAATCATAGTATCCGGCATTTGCTGGAGAGGTTATTGGTTGGAAAGCCAATACATCTTCTGAGAGCATTAGGTCTATTTCTGGTTGTTCAATTCCAGAGAGAGCAGTTGGTAATACCCCTTGTATGTTCAGAATCGGGTAATTTGAATCCAGACGGTGTAATGTCCCTCTGAGCTTGCAACACCATGCCGACTGTAAAATGGATGGTATATCGTTGATCTGTGAAGTGTCGCAAGATGAGAGATAAACAGACTGGGTGCCATCAAGAAAATCTGAGCGTGACGTGGGCGAGACAGCAGAACAGTGTAGAACAATGTCATAACTGAAGAAAAATCAGTATGTTACCAGTCATTTGTAGCGAAACTCACGCCGTTAGTACATGGTTACCAAGGGATGGCGAATCGCGCTCAAGTTTTGAAAGATGCTCGCAGAGTTGAAGAGAACTCTCTGAAGATATCCGCTTGGTAAATGAGTTACTGCAGAAACCTTGAAAAGAATTCACCTCAACGATACTGAGATAGTTGAGGGGGACAGCAATGCTTACTGTCTGAGATATCAGAAAGATCATATGTCATGGATTCACGACCGTCAATCATTCCAGGGATAATCTGTCTAGTTACCCTCGAAGGGGAGCATTGAGAGGCTAGTACAGACGGAAGGTTCCGAATAGTCATTGGCTGGCACAGAAGGGTACCACTAGCCTGTAGCTGACAGAACATGAATGATGAGGTAGTTCTCTCCTTCAATGCTGGTACGAAAGCATGGCCCAAATGAGGCTCATTGAATCCCTTGATCGTTGGAAGGGAGAATGGGACCTCCGGTATATAAGACTGGCCTTCAGTGCGAACATCGTAGATGGAAACAAGACAATTCAGGCGAGATTGTATGCAACCCAGAGCACCTAGCTTAGCATGTAAACAAAAAAGAAAAGAGAGCTAGTAAGTCCGCCTACCGTGGTCCAGATGAATCCAGTCGAGTTTCAGAGATCTATCGTTTTCTCTGCCATGAATATAAGCGGAAACTGGCTGCTTGGGAAATCGTAGATCAATGTGATTGAGTTCACTTGTCGTCAGTATACGACAGCTGTGCTCCTCGTGGAGTCTCGGCCTATCAATGTAAGCTACCATATCCTTTTTCCTCCGGGTAGCATATATAGTCATAGGGTCAGCTTGTGCCTGTAGCAGCCAGGTGAACAAAACTCTGTGTCCATGAAGGAAAAAAAATAAGCACCCGAAAGTCAAAATATTCAACTGTATTCAAGGATGCACGCAAGCATCCAGCTTCATGCGTACAACATACACGCCAAAACGGTTGACTTTCTGATGTGGAGGATGTCTCAGATGAAGCAATAAACCTTCTGTACGATCATATATGATAAGAATTGACAATCATAGATTGAAAACACGCACGCTTGTTTTCTACCCTCGTGAAGGTCAAAATCGACGAGCAGGCCGCGATCATTGACTACAACGAGGTTCAACGAGCGTGGATCGAGGTCCATATCCATAGGAACGTGACCTCGCAAGTCTGCACGAACAAACCGTGATAGATCAGTCAGTTTGATACCATCTATATCATTGACTACTCGTGTAAATATGGTTTCTCCAAAAGTCCGGATAGACAGATATGAAACTGACAACGAACTCGTTGAGGTATCGTTGTATGTGCTGAATCACATCACTTACAAGCAGAGGAGTCGTGAAACACCTTTAGCTGGCGTATCGGCGTTGTGAAATTGCGAATGAAGCTGATTGAGGGCATGTAAACATCGAACTCCAGCTCATGTGGTGCTTGACACATCACTGTCATGTTTCGAATCATCAGGGATATGGCAAGAAATGTGAGGAAGTACGCGAACCCAATTCTGCACCGGTTTTTCCAGATGGTAGAGTGATGAATGTCTGATCATTTTGCGAAAAAGACAAAATTGCTAATAAATCCCCTTCATAGGGATCGAAGTCCTGCTGTACCTCTGCATCGCGTGCGATGTATTCCCTGATTACATCAGCGGCGATGTCAACGTCTGGGAGGCGAGTCCGTAGATAATGTGCCTAGGTGATCCATGAGGCTTGAGTTCAAAAGGGAAACAAGAAGTCATTCACTCCTTGATCAGCACGAGCAAGGATCGTACCAAATGGGTGACGAGCTATCTCAGTTCTGCAAGGTGCAATAATTTGTATGGGTGGTCTTGAAAGTGTGATGGCGGGGGCTGTTGAATATGAATATATATAAGGAGGACAAGACAAGGGGCAGCGCGCACCACATTGATTGCTGGTAAGGAAATCCCAACGCCATTTAGTGCCTGAGGGTTGTAATCTGGCTGCATTAAGAGAGCCAGCTCGCAAAATGGGATATTGTGAGGTCAATGACTGCAGTTCTTTGGTGTCTTCAGGTGGATCAGAGGGAGTATGAACGCTACATGGGCTGTAATCTGTGGGCCAGGCATCCATTCCATTTGGGTCCTGTATCAGTTACGGTACAGTAATGAAGGGATAGACGGCTTAAGTAAGCAAACGCGAAGGTGGCGCAGACAAGACGCGACGGATGTCAGCTCCGTTCAAATTCAAACGACCAGCTTACGGCCTTTCAACGCTCAACGCTCAACGTTAAGCAATGGCAAATATAGAGCCTGAAATGAATATCCGACAGCAGATTATCGTAGACTCTTATTTCGAAGAATTCCATTATGAGTCTGCTATCGATGCTCTTGATCAGTTCCGCTGTCCGTCTCACGCCCCCTCAGCGTGAGTATATCCTTGTCTTACTTGTTTTTGTCTGTCTATAGTTCATTTACTCTACCAGTGCTCACATACGACAACTCCTCTACATGTCATTGCATCCCAGCATCGATCCACTTCCAAATCCTCAAAAAACCAAAATCACCCTTCCTCAGTCACCGTCGAAATTTAGTCCTAGCAAAGCGGCGAGACAATTAAGAGATCATTCAACGATACCGACTCTCGCAGTTGCAGCTGCTCAGCGATTGCTGACGTCTTTTGCAGAAACCAACTCTCCAGGCTCTCTGTTTCGGGGACTACCATCTTACGCGAATCCTCTAGAGTTCCAGGAAGGGGGTGATTGTCTCATCGCAACACTAGCAAATTGTATCCTACAAGCCAAATGCATTTGGGAACTTCTCAATGATTCGTTCCTCGTTCGGAACTCTTCAGAGTTTCTCGCTTCCCCCCGCCGTAAAGCTCGCAGACACAGAGGAACTGGTGGATTTTTCAACCCAGCCCCATTGGATCAACCAAATGCTCTTGTATCAGAGAATGCTTGGCCAGTGCTTGAATTTATAGTTCGATTGTTTGAGGTTGATGAACAAAATTGTGCACGAAATGACCGAAGTGTCGGTGAGTTAAGTTAGCTCTGACGCCCATCATTAGCCCACTTAAGCTGTTATAGTTCCTCATTCTCTGTTACTATTGGAACAGATTCCGATGGCCAGGGATAGCCAAGCAGCTAGAACTGATATCAACGAAGTTTTGGCTATCGTCTTTCACTGCTGGAAGAGGGAGAATATCAGACAGCGTTTACTTGGAACGAAGCTGATGGTCATGGTGGGTTAGTACCACTTGATGTCCGATTCCTACTCAACCGCCTTCTATTCAGCTTATTCACCTATCCTCTGCACATCAATTGGACGCATCTATGCTTATATCTTCTACATTTGCTCACCTTGCCCCCCTTTCCCGCGATCAGATATCCACTATTTTCTCTGAGATGCCATGGTCTACAGATCTAGCGCGTTTCAAGCTGTCACTCTGTACAAGATATATTAATTGTTTTGCCGCAACTCCTGAATCTCGTCCTAGACCTCAGGCACGAAGTGCTCGTGCAGTTGGTCGCACCCGCAGCATCACAACTTCCTCCAATGACGCTGTACCACTGCCGCCCTCTCCCTTACCCATTGGTGTTTCTGACATCTCCAATCTTCTTGATTGCAATATGCCATTGGAAACTTCAAGTTTCGACCGCGCAATTCTCACCCATATCAAGTTCGAGCTGATGATCGTGTGCCACCATCTACATACCCAATCACCTCACTTACAGCGTGACGAGGATTTAGAGCAGTTCTTGTCAGGCAATCAGTGGAGAGCAGCTTTCCGCGCAGGGTCAGGGTCAGGTGCTGACAGTGAATTGTATGAGCAGGTGTTGGAATCCATCCTTCGATAAACGCATTCTGCTCTCTAGCACATACAAACTGACTATTCTGCCTGTTCCTCTGTGATTTGTTCCTCTTTGTCGTAATCAACGAGTTCGCCTTCGTCAGCATCTGTACCTGGTTTCTGTTGCTGGCTGTTCCATATCTTAACCAGCAGGTCCACGGAGCTGGCTTGTTGAAGTGACTTATCATCCCGCACTCGGATGAAGCGAGGGAATCTCAGACTCAATCCCCGATCGTTCGATACCAGACCATTCGCCGCCAGTGAGACGGGGCTTACAGTAATGCTGAGTCGGGTTTAGATAGGGTACCTATTCGGTGCAAATGGTACTCACTCAGCACCACGAACTTCCCAGACTTCATGTGGTCGGAAATAAACGGATGGTTTGAATCCTGAAAATAATCAAAGAAAAGTAAGAATACGAGTTAAAAAAGTCGAATCATGGAGCTATTGCCTCCGAATTCCCCGCCCCAGACAGGGGATGATGAGCAGTTTTCGCCATGTTCAGGATATCTATTCCTCGTTTCCTGCATCACAATGATTCAGGCGAAGGGGTGATGAGTACTGGATCATAGATACATGCCTGATAGAAAGAATCGGAAAACCCTAGAATGAATTCAGCTCAATGCGCCTACAGGCTAGAGCTTACATACCCGACATGCACTTACAAACCGCAAACAGGGTTCCTGTACCCGGTTCACGTATGCCTAACAGCACCGGCGACCACCATTTTGCTTTCCTCCCACTCCCATGCCATCCTCCGATGGGTATGAGATCTAGTGAATCACCAAGGCCAGAAACATAGTCCTTCTTGAGTTTCAACCAGGAGGATGTTCTCTTGTCCGCCTCATACCTGGCAGTAGCGGCGAGTCTGCGCTTCTCCTTGTCTGTAGTCCCAACAGAGTTATCGAGGACCTATTCCTAATAGGCCATTCATCTCGTTCAGGTGAAGCACCCAAGACTAACCTTGATCATCAAACCTTCACAGCGACTTTCCAAGGCCACAGCCCAGAACTGTTCGATAGCATCCACAGACGCCTCACTGTCACAGTTCTCGACAAACGCAAATTTTGCTTGCCCGTACTCGCCACCAACATGCTCGAGGGGGCTAAATCGAGTGCGCAATAGCTCTCTCCGTTTTCTAAAAGACATCTCGAGGAGAATCTACTACATGCGTTAGATGATACTAGACTCCTCACAGAATCAGATTCAACTGACCTCTCCATTCAGGTACATGAGATCAAAGGCAAAGACTCCAATGGCAATTCGAATATCTTTGAGCTGAACGTCTTTCCGGGCCCGGTTTGAAAGTTCCTGAAATGATTTTAAATCACCGGTTGTAGGATTGATCGCAACGATTTCAGAGTCCATGATGAAAGATCTCAGATGCGACGAATTCGCAAAGTGTCGTTTGATGACAGAAACTACATCGGGATACTTCCAGTATTCAGATGAATATAACCGCAATGAGATAGTATAAGACCCACTTTGGATGTCATATCCTCTAAATGCCGAGAGAACAACCACACTGAAACGATGCCATTTTGATCTTTGAACGCGTGGATCTGGGCCCTTTGGCCATCATACTTGAACTCAGCAGTGAAGGGAACATCACCGACTTTGGAATAGATTTCATCCAGCGACCGTGTTGGAGTACCGAGCGTGGGATGTAGGGGTATCCCTATTAGACTGTAAATCTTTGAAGTGATAATGTTGAATTCAGGGAAGCAATCACCAACTGTAAGAGGAACACGATCTTCTAAATCATCTAGACCCCCCACTCTTAGGCCTGTTTCAACAATATGATCGTAGCTCGGGTGCTTAACAAACACACGTTTGAGTAAGCTTTCGGCCCTACTGAACTTCGTGGCAATGTCATCTCGAGCGAGATCGACCGATTTGTTTTTAGTCGAGCTGCTCTTTAAGGGAAGGACTTTGAAAAGTAACTTGCTTGCCACATGGTAAGTGGAAGTAGGAGATGTCTGGAAATTGTCACACGAGGGAGGCAATAATACCATTGCTCTCGCCAACGCGGTGAGAATAGAGGCCCGAACCGCACCCACACGGAGGTTAAGAGAAAGTGTTCTAACCAGAAAACGGGTTTCTTCGCCCCTTGCCGAGACTAAAAGTTGTTCTATGAACTGCTGCTTCCGTTTGGACGCGCCAGTGCCCTTGACATTGGCAATTTTCAAGAGAGTATCATAGACGACAGATACCGAAAGTGTTTCACGGGGAATGAGGGTAGATATCTTACTTTTGGCTTCAAATGCCGCGTCTCCCATGTCGCCCGTTCTGATGTACATCCTCTTCAGCGCTGAGGGCGTCAGTCCACCCACATGTTGGATAGCTTTTGATATGACGGATGATCCTATTCCTAACTCAACAGAGACGTACGGTGGGGCTAAAGAATTTGACAACAAGTAAAGGGCTGGAACCAGAGACGGTGGATCATGGAGACAGATCGCCCTTAGACCACTAGTCAGCGTGTTGATTATTGCTGTACGAGAAGAAGTACTAGAAAGTATCTGAAAAATATGTGCAAGGAAGGAATAGGGTGTGCACTTGGAATCCCATGGTTTCAGATCGATATCAAGCATTAGTGGGTCCAGAGATAACTTTGGATACCGTTGATGGAGCTGGACCAATGTCGATGAATGAATAGTGACACCGATATTTTTGGAACTACCAGGCGTTAAGGACTTAGTGCTGGTAGAACTACCAGTGGTATCTAAAGAATTTTCTTGAGTACCAGTACCAGAAGGACCTGCATTATGCTCTGAAGGTTCATGAAGGATCTCCTCCAGCTCGTCCACATCTATAACTTCGGGGGTGATGGTGGTCTCAGTGTTGAGGAGCTCTGATGCCAACAAGTGAACATCCTTTCTTCGTGATGGAGAGAAAAACGTGTCTAGGCGAGATTGATTCAAAGTCTTGCCCTTTTTTGATTGCTGCGGGGTAGAAGGAGAAGGAGCAGTTCGCTTAACCATTCAAGCAGGTGGTCGGGGATCAAGTAGACACGCTCTCAGAGGACTGACAAGAAAGTGATGACCATTTCTGGATGAATTTGATGTGACCACTGATTGAATATTGAATTGCGTTTTTTTGATTCAGGTTTCCAACTGGTGCTGTCTTCAACGGAACTGAAAAGCCATATATAATATAGGAATCGATTTCGTTTGATCTAAATCTAAGATAAATAGTACTTTTGAAGACATCAGAGCTCTTGGTGACACCTCTCGACCTTTTCAATAGCATTGATCTGCAGTCAGAGAGGGAATGAAAACAAGACTAGTAGGTGTCAAAATTCATATGAAGGTTGTAACTTGACAATCCGTAACTACCAAGTAGGGTACAATTATACCATGCGGTTCTCAGTAGGTGCCGTCAATTGAGTCCTACACAGTAGCATTGCCACATAAATCATCAACTACTTCCCCAGCTCGAACACCCAACACACTCAGAAGTGTATCACTGAGTCCATGTGTGGCTTCTTCGACTCCTTGTACATAAATCTTCGGAGTAAATTCCTTCCCGTGGAGTGGAATCAATCGATATTTTCGGGAAATGTAAAGAATCATAGGCGCTGGCGTGTCCAGGTCGGAGTCAAACTGGGACTCAGATTCTGTCAAAGGTGTGCTAGGGTCAGATCGTGTTTCTCTGTCGCCTGGGCTAGATACTGTCGGCCCCTCAACCAGATCTGTTGCATAGAACAGTTCAGTTGGTGATCCAACTTGCTTTTTCCCTACAGGTACAAAGGAAATATTTGTTCCTGAGGACCCTTGGAAAAAGTCTTTGGCTAGATCTGAGGACCTGAGCAAAGAGGTCCACCCAGACCTATCGTAGCCTGTAGCCGCAATGATAATGTCGTATTGTTTCTTGAAAACAGTGCGAGAATGCATGTGCTGAAGGGTCAAGGTGCAAGGACCAAAAGAGGGGTCGGATGGACCATCCGCCGATAAGATGGCAGTGTAAGGTAAGATGTTGATTATCGGTATGGTTGGTGTGGCACTTGAAGATCTCCTCGTAATGTCAGAGTCGAGCTTCTGGTCGTAGATGATCTCGTAAAGCTATTTACGTTGTTCAGCAGTAAAAAAAAAAAAAAGGTAAGCCCGGGGATTTGAGAACTAACGATCTCTATTGTTCGAGGATTAACAACACCGTAGTTTGTTTGTTTGTACTCGCGGCGAATGCTGTCTCGAGAAGCCTGGCAAGGTAAGAAGAAGTGTGCATCCGTAGCTTTTGATGTGAGATGAGCGCTAATCTGTGGTTGAAATCGATCAAGGGATGAACTCACAAATCGGATCAAAAATTTCGTTCGAAAAAGGAGAGTCGTCACTAGGCTTCAGGGCGCCTTTGCGAATGAGCATATTGACTTGATGGGGTCCACCAGGCACAGCAGTCAACCTTTCCTTGAGGTCTAGTGTGACCTCGGCTGCAGATTGTCCAGACCCAATCACAGCACAATTGAGTGGACGTTTGCCAAGTGAGTATTCGACGGCGCATTGGAGAGCTGCTGAAACAGACAAGGCATACTTGGAACTGTGCATCACCTGAGGATTATCCAAAACAAGGGACTAAGGACCAACGAATTCAGCATGGTTAGTTTCCGTGGTAAACGAAGCAACTTGCCAAGCATGGAGGTATCCGTGGTGAGCCTCCAGGCGAAATAATCAGGTTTCCTTGTGAAAGTGAGCAGAGACACTCAATCAACAAAAGAAGGATAAAACACACGAGCGTAGAAGGTGACTATTGAATCGTCTGCAAGACATCTGCATTGGATTTGGATGGCATTCCCCTCATACTTGGACATGGAAATAACTTCGTGACCATACTTGACATTTATTCCATGGTGTTGGACATATAGTGAGGCCCAAAGGAGGTAGTCTGCATACTCCTTCCTTGTAGGAATGGAGCTGCCTCTGTTAATAAATGGCAGGAGACGATTCTGAGAATGTAGATAGGACAGGAATGTGACTGGAGATGCAGGGTTGCGCAGGGTTGCGAGGTCCTTCAAGAAACTTGGAGAATGGTACTTCAGCAGAAGGACAGACGATGTTGAGTGTGAAGTGAATTCTGGTACCTTATCTGCATGCGAGCATGAGGGAGAAGCATGCCTGGATGCCACCTGAAGGAATCATGTTTCTCGACGAAAAGGATGTTTTTGAAAGCGGGATCCTTATCAGGAGGAGTGAGGAATGATGTGGAAGAAGGGGAGGTGACGGACCTGCTTCTCAAGGAGGGCGGCTGCAATGGCTATATTTGCAGGGCCAAAGCCGAGGCCCACGAGGTCAAAAATAGGACAGGACATTGTGGTGAGAGAAGAGAGGGTGATCAATCAAGCATTGGAGTCGTAGAGTATTTATATTGAGAAGATCCGAGGTAGTCAGTAGTGGGTCGAACTGGAACGCAAGCCGTTTACGAAACGGAAGGGCGTTTGAAGGCTTTGGACCAAGGGGATATGAGATATTATCAGATAATGACAAGGGACATCAGAATCTTATCTGTAACCATGTGACTGAATTGAGTGGTGCTTATCAGATAAGCCATCTTATCGGCCAAAAAGCCCGATGTAAGCAGAAAATTGACACTTATGGAGACTTAAAGCGAGTAAGCCTGGATGTCAACATTGTCAACGTTCATACCGTCTCTCTCTTTACACTCTTCTTCATCATGTCTTCTGCCTTTTATGCCAATCTTCTCAGTAGTTTCTCCCCCATCCAATGGCCAGATCTTTCTTCTCGACGCTATCCCCCTCTCGCCCCATTGACCATCCTTTCCCCTTTCAGCCATAACTTAAGTCCCACTCAACTTCGCTCTACTGCCATAGTTACAATCGCTAGGATTGTAGGCTTTCTTGCCGATGCTTCCTGTGTTCTCGTTGCTGTCCTCCACACTCCCGATTCGTTTCATCTTGTCAAAGTCTCTTGGCAAGGTGGAGAATCCTGGGGCGATGCTGTCGTAGCGGCCTCGGAGGCTCTCTCCCGTCACCCCGAGGAACCGCCCGCGACACTTCCTCTCATTCAATCCATTCTCGGCTTTAACCAGCGCCACACTTTATGTTTGCCCGCGTGCAATTTTATCTCCTCCGAAGCACTCCCAGCTTCGCCCCTCACCTTGACATTTGACGATGCCACTAGGTCGTTCAAGTCACATAGTCGCACAGATTTCATTCATCAATCCATGCTTGAGCTTGTCAATGAGCACTTTCTAGCCTTCTTTAGTCACGCAGCTGAAGCACCCAGGTCGTCCTTGGCAACTTTGCCTCCTTTACCAGGTCACTTATCATCCATCAAGGAGCGTGATCCTGCTCTTTTTCCCCCAGTGAGCTCTGTGGTCGACTATGTGCGCATAAAAGCACGGTCCCTCCTGAGTCACCACGCCCTTCGTTGGTATCCACGTCTTGCCCCAAACAACTTGGATTACGAATGCATTACCTACGGTCAACTTCACTTGCAGTCCAATCAATTGGCTCACTGGCTACTCGTCCAAGGACTGCAAGCTGATAACCGCGTAGTTGTGTAAGTACCATGGGTTTCTTCCATAGCTCACTCCCACATTTCTTCCTCTTCTAGCTCGATGAGCAGGAATATCATTTTCCACGTCGCGATGATTGGTATTATGAAGGCTGGCGGATGCTACGTTCCGGTATCACAGTATTCCTCCCCCATGGCTTTGATTTATTCCTCATGTATATGATAAACAGATCGATCCGGAATTGCCCTTCGAGCGTAAAACTTACATTGTCCGAGATTCGGGTGCAACATTTGTTCTAACTTCCTCTGACTTACCAGTCCTAACCAACGTGCAACACGTTTTCTTGGATAAACCTAATATCATCAACCAGATTCAGTCATCAAGCCAAGATGACCTGTTCGTTGCAACACCTGAAGGCCTTGCATACCTTTTATATACCTCAGGTAACCATCACGTTCCTCAAATCCGACCTTCACATCATTCAACGTATGCGTTACAGGGACAACAGGCGATCCAAAGGGCTGTTTGCTGACCAATCAAGGCTTGTCTCAGGCTATATGGTCTATTTCCAAATATGCTGCTAGGGTCAATATGTCAGACTTATCTCAAGGAAAGTACTTGGGAGTCGCGTGTATGTCCGCACTATCTCGATCAATGTTTAAGCAAGCAAGCTGAAGCTTATCCCGCAATAGCCATAGCATTCGATGTTCATCTAGCAGAATTATTCGTCCCCCTCGTCTATGGAATGACGGCGATAACTGCACCACGATCGATTTTGTTTGAGAACCTTCCGTATTACATTGTAGCTTTGGGTATTACCCACATTGGCATTGTGCCCAGTCTCATTGAAGCTACAATGGGAGCTATGGAAGAGACTAACACAGATATCCCACTAAGATATATTGCGAGCGGAGGGGAGAAGATGAGTGACGCGGTAAGTAAATGTAGTAAATTTGGGTGCATGCATTGAATCTTGTCCAGATATTGGATAAGTGGGCATGTCATCCTGTCATTAAACTGGCAAATTTCTATGGACCTAGTGAGGTTAGATGTCTTCTATTCTATTCGCACGTAAACATAAAATACTGAGCTCATGGCTTTCGGAAAGGTTACCATCGGGTGTTGTGCAAGAGTTGTAGATAGGTAACATGTCGTCCAAATAAATCTCGATCACGTGGATAATTGATCAAGATTCCCCTTTTCAAGCACGACCCCAAAATCGAACATTGGTCGCCCATTCGGAAACGTCTCTGCCTTCGTAGTCGATTCTGATCGTCAAATATTGCCACGGGGTGCGGTGGGAGAATTAGTTGTTGAGGGACCCCTTGTTGGAAGGGGTTATCATGCAAAACCCGAACTCACCCAGAAGGTTTTCGTTCCTTGGAAACTTACATCTGGTCAGGAAGCCTGGGCATATTGCACTGGAGACGTGGTCAGAATGATGGAAGATGGATCGCTGGAAATATTTGGGCGGGTCGATACACAGATCAAGTTACGTGGAGTCAGGATAGAAGCGGAAGGTGTCTCTGCCATCGTACGCAAGGCGTCGCCCAAGGTGGATGCGTGCACGATACTGGCTAGACACCCTAGCATTGGGACGGAACAGCTTGTCACCTTTGTCTCACGCTCCGATGTTGCCGTCTCCTTGCGTAAATCTCTTCCTCCTCGAGTTGAGGAGATTTCCCCCGACTTGCTTGCGGCGATTCATGGAATCTGCGATAAGGAGCTGGCTAGCTATATGCGACCAAGCCACATTATTCTCCTCAGCTGGCTACCTCTCAGCTCTAATGGGAAGTCAGATGAGAAGACGATGCGGAGATTATTCGAAGAGCTTGACTACACTACCAAAACTTCTTCCCCACACTCACGTTCTCCTCAACTCTCCGAGATCGAGCAACGCATACTAGATGTCGTGGTTAAGCACGGTCATATAAATACTCTTGGATGCTCAGGGAAGACCAGTTTATTTGAATGCGGCTTAGATTCCATCACTGCTATTCCTTTCATCAAAGACCTCAACGCCGTATTTGGTACTCGTGTCACCCCCGCGGACATTATGATTGCTCCTAGAATAACTGAGATTGCATCACGTATCAAGGGTAACGCCTTACATTCTTCCTCAGCTCGCTCATTTTGTACGACTTTCTCCGAGGAATGGAGAGAACTTATATGTGAAGAATACACGGATGTAGAGATGGTCTTGACGACATTGCCCATCCAACCAGGTTAGTCAACTTGATTCTCATCTAAACAATCATGATTTGAGTTGGGTTACCAGGTGTTATTTACCGCTCCTCAGGCAGTAGCGCCATGTATATTCAACATGTCGTCGTCAAGTGTGACACGTCGTCAACAAGTCAGCGGCTACATGCAGCTTGGAGTGAAATCATGAGGCAAAATCCAATTTTAAGGTATGTGTGCATCAATATCAGCACTATCCAAGTTCACTTTCATTTCAAGAACTGTATTTTACTCTGGCTCTATATTAGTTCAGGTTGTCCTGACCGGGGACAGTGTCCATCTACCTTGGAGCAAACACGAAACAGGTATAGAGACTGCCACAGAATTCTCTGAATGGTTTCTCTCACAGGAAGCCGATGCTGTTGCCAAAGACATTAATGAAAGCATTGCTTCCACTGTACCTTATCGCCTCAGCTATTATTCAGCTCCTTCCCACGCTTATTTTGTATTATCCATCCATCACGCATTGTTCGATGGGATATCTTTACCAAATATTCTATCAGCAGCCGAGAAGCGATATCTAGGGGAAGACGTGCATTTTGAAAGTTCACTCACTGCAATCCTTGATACCATCCACTCCATCGATGAAGCAGCTGCGAAGGCGTTTTGGACTGGCTATCTACAGGATTTTGCGTGGCCCTCTCGTGCAATTCATCTATCATTATCAAGCAAGGGAAGAAAGATGGAGGTTTCTTTCCAGAGAACGTTATCATCGTTCAAGACCTTGGCCTCCCAGCAGCAAGTCACCTTTCAATGTTTGCTTGCCTGCACGTTCGCCTTGTTAATATCAAGGCGATTGTACCACTCAGAGGATGTGATATTTGGGGTAACGGATATGATTATGTTCTTCCTAGGCGGTCTTACTTAAGGCCCTTCTACATAGACACTGCATTCCGGTCGACTCCTTGACGTGGACGGCATTGATAGTGCACCATACCCGACTCTCACTGTGGTACCTCTCAGGGTAAACTTCGCTGCTTATGAGGAAATTCTTCAACGCGTTCAGCATGTCCTCGGAGAAATGTTGAAGTTTGAGCAGGTTGGCCTTGCGAATATTCAGAGATGGGTTCGACCGAATGGCGCTTTATTTGATACTCTTTTCTCGACATCTGTGAAAGAGCCCGATTATCTGAAAAGCTGGGTTGTTGCTGAAAGTGAAGCTCCCAAACCCGACGTGAGTTCCTGTTGACCTTTCTTTATACATCTAATCTTAACACATGACCAAATAGTATTTACTTTCCGTCGAGGTTGTCCTCGACTTCACCACCGATTCCTTGAAGGTTCAGGCGGCATGGGCAGAAGATAATCTATCTGTTACCTTCGTAAAAAGTTTTCTAGCCGACTTCGAGAGAACAGCAGAAGAACTATCAAAAGAAGGAAGAGCCAGACCTGTTAGTTTTACCTCTTCTGAATTGACTTTGTTAGCCTCGCCCCGTCAGACTCGTGACTGGTCAAAAAATGGCTTAATCACGGATTTGGATACTACCAACGATATCGACCCCCAACTCACTGCAATGGTTGAACTCGTAGTCTGCAAATTTTTATCACTCGATACTTCAAATATACGGAACGATGCTTCTTTGATCGCACTCGGGCTTGACTCGATCAAGGCGTTAGGCCTTGCCAAGGCCCTGAGGGAGATTGGATCTGGGGCATCGATCTCTGCTGTGGATGTTATGCAGAACTCCACTATCACCCAGCTTGTTATACATATGCAAACAGCCAGCACGACCAGTACCGAGGTTCATGCGCTCTCGCACGCGGGGAATGAGGGCATCTTAGGCAACACTGTAGGACTTGACATAAATGAGTTGAAGCTCAGCCCACACGACGAAGTTCATGTTTTTCGGACAACGTCACTTCAGGCGGGAATGCTTGCCCAGGTATTCTTATGTCTTGCTTCTACGGGCATCCTATTGACCAACTTTGTTTAGACTCAAAACACAGATGGCAATCTATATACCCATATTTTCCCTCTGTACCTCAATCCCAAGGTAAACCACTCCTGTCTGCAGAATGCCTGGGGGAGAGTAGTGCAGTTACTTTCTATCTTGAGGACTTCATTCCACTTCTTAGTCGACGAAGGTACTTGGATACAAGTTGTTCATTCTGACCACCCATCATACTGGTCAACCGATTTTTTCTCTTCTGAGGTCGACTACCATCAGAGGCTCGAGGGATTTCGTGCCTCATTCAATATGATGGATGATGATTTTTTGAGATCGCCTCCGATGCGATGTCGTTTATACATTCCTCAAGATGCTAGCACATTACCTGGTGCACGCCTTGTGCTCATTATACATCATGCATTATATGATGGGGTCTCCATTGCCAAACTCTTCGATATGGTGCATGAAATCTATTTTGGCAAGGACGTTCCATCCCCCGTCCAATTCCACCAGTTATTACCTCTCCTTCTAGAGCATGAAGATCATGGAGCATCTTACTGGGCAGAGAAGTTGCGCCCCTACGCATCGTTCGCTGCTTTTCCTATCCGCGACGACTCTGAGGTCCACCTTCGTTCGTTTCGACTATCACCCTCCCCCACTGCATTGCGCGAGGCCTGTCGAGCCTCCGCGATTACTCTTCAGACTTTGTGCCAGGCGACATTCGCAAAATGGATTGCTTCTATGTCTTCTAGTCGCTGTGTTATCTTTGGTCGAGTTGTCTCAGGCCGAGATCTATCAGATGCGGAAGATGTTATTGGCCCAGTGCTGGTGAGTTATCTCCGCACACACTGTAAAACTTCTAGATGACCGACTGTAACATGTGACATATCTCTCCAGAACACAGTGCCATGTGTGATTGACATTCACGAAGACACGACCAATGCCTGTCTTTTGCGAGCGGTTCAAAAACACAACACGGAAGTCTTGCCTTGGCAGCACGCATCTTTACGGACTATTCAAAAGCGTCTTGGTGTGCAAGCCAGGCTTTGGGATTCTCTTTTTCTTTTTCAGGCTAAGACGTCAAATAAATCTGAGAAATCCTTGTGGCAATTCGATGTCAACAGTCGCCAAGAAACTGTGGACATACAGGTGAGCTGCCTCTTACTTGCAAAATATGAAATCTTTCAAAAGGACTTATCCAGTACTAGTATCCTTTGAATGTGGAATTTCATGAGACTGCAAATGGCCTATCTCTTCAAATCGCCTGTCGGTCTAACTATTGTTCCTCGGAAGAACTTGATAAACAGCTGTCTCGGCTGAATGACATATTGCAACGAATTGTCGAACATCCAGATCATAAGGTTGGAGACGACCTCGCAAAACTTCAAAATCACTCAGTATATCGTCCAACCAGCAATGTACCCTCGCATTCCAGTCAGTCTGGCAATCACACAGCTTTGCCGGCTATACTGAGAAATGTACTCTCATCTACTGTTGTCGTTCCGATAGAACATATCACCGTGCAATCTTCTTTAGCGTCTCTTGGGATCGATTCAATCACGGCAATACAGATTGCTTCCAAATGTCGTACGTTAGGCTACACTCTCACTGCCAGGCAGATTATTTCTAGCCACAATGTCGGAGACCTCATCCTCACCACCAAGACAGACATGAATTATGATCGCGCTCCCTTCACTCTTAATATTCAGAATCAAGAAAAGGCAGCAACTTTGGCTAGTTTTAGGGTGGAGGACGTGGAAGAAGTTATTCCATCAAGCCCAGGCATAAGGTGGTTACTAGCGGGCTGGCAAGCGAGCAAGGGGACACGGTTCCAGCATTCGTTTGCCTGGCGTTTGCCAAGCAACGTTGATGTCTTCAGGCTGAGAAAATCTTGGTTCGCGTTGATTGAACAACACCCAATCCTTCGCTCTACCTTCTACCAAGTCCCTGGATTTCAGGAACCACGCATTGTCGTCTTCAAACCAGGTACTATTCGTGATACCTGGTCGGAGATTACATCACAGAATGCTGAATTAGACGTGATCCGAATAATGAGGGAACAAGTGCAACATCCCCATCCATTATCAACATGCCAGACAAGGCTAATACTTGTATCCTCTCCGGAGTCCTTTTGTCTCGTTTTGCATTTGCATCATGCTCAATACGATGGCTGGAGTCTAGAAATTATTATGGATGACTTCCGTCGCCTTTATAACAATGAGCTTCTGAATCGAAGCGAGGATTTGAAGCGTTTCCTCTGTTCCCTTCCCTCTTCGGAGATGGCTCGGCAGGCCCAGAAGAGCTACTGGCTCTCCCACCTTACAGATCACCATCGCTCGTTTCACTTCCCACCAACTATTCGATCAACTTCAGAAGGAAGTACTACTATGTATGAGCGGGTGCTATACACAGATCACTCCGTCTTTGCTGACAAAAGGGACCTGGAAATGAAAGCCCAATCCCTCGAGATCTCAGTTTCTGCTGTGATACTGGCCGCGTGGGCGAAAATCCAAGCCAAATACACATCAAGTGAGTCTTCGACCTTTGGGTTGTGGAGCGCATCCAGGACCGGGCTCGATATGGGGGATCTCGCTGTGCCATGCATGAACGTATTGCCCTTTCATGTACAAAATTCAAAATTATCCGATTTAGAGGACCTAGCGATTCGAATTCATGCAGACCTCCGGCAACGTACAGAGTTAATAGAACAAAGTGACCTATTATATGTGAATCGTTGGATCGGGGCAGGAGAAAACCCTATATGCGACGTCAATATCAACATCGTCAAGATTGCTCCTAATGTTGATAGGTCGAGTGATCCACTCTTTGAGCCAATCAAGGTGAGTTGTTTAGTTTCAAAGGTACACAGAGCGGCTACTCAAAGTCTGTGTCCGTATTAGGTCCCCTATTTTGTTCCACATTCTAAGGCCCAGAAGATTTGGTGTGACGCTTCGTTTCCGATGATGCCACTGACATCGATGTTCTCGGTAAGCCAACAACATCTCACAAATGACAGGTCAATCAGAAGTATTTTAGGATGATGTTTCTATTGATGTCATTATCCCAATCGACGTGGGACCCATCATGATTTCGATGGATGTCAGTTCAACTGTGCTGGACGAGGTTCAGGTACGAGCTATGGTTGACGAGTGGAAAGCGCTATTAGTTCGTGACTGGCCTTCATGTCCTAAAGACTGAGTTCCACAGCACTTGTGACTACCTCGGATGTAATTTATGCTGAAGTAGGCCTAAGCATTGAGATACCTCTCCAGGGCGTTGTATACGTGGATTAGTGACCTGATCTCGCGACATCTAAACATTCTTTCTCCAGTCCCTTTACCCATTCAACTTTAATTCCGGCATTTCTCAGTTTTTGAGCTCCTTCGCAGATAATAAAATCATCTGGCTCGGCAACCCCGATGTAACAAGCATGGATACCGGCAGATACAAGAGCATCGGCACAAGGTGCCATCCCCGAAGTCCGCGCTGAGCAAGGCTCCATGGTTGTGTAGACATCAACCAGGGGCAGGATCTGTTGTAGTGTGATATCGTCGTTCAAGAAGGGGCATAATTCCTTTAATTCGGCCGAGGTCAGAGCAGAAGCTTTAGCTAGTGCATTAGCCTCAGCGTGTGTGTTACCAGGAAGTCTGAAAGCAAAGTCAATAAACGACAAAGCTAGAATACCACACAACCAACTCTCTTGAAAATCCAGTGGAAAGAACGGCAGAGCGAGAGAAGTCTGGTGAACGAACTACAAGTGCACAACCAACACAAAATGCCGTTGGTTTAGGAATGGCCTTTGCTGCCTCTGAGAGAGCGATATGTAAGAAATAAAGATGAGATCCTATATCTCAAAATATCAAAACCAAAGTTAGGCAGATATATAAGAAACCTCAACCTCTTGCGCTCACATCCATTTTAACGCCTGATGGATGGAGGGTGGAAAGAGTAATCACGTGTGACATAATCTTACTTGACTTGCCTGGTCTCGCCACAGGCACTCAACTACTCGACCACTCACCATGTCTTCCCACTTACCTACTGATCCTCTAAACGACCACGATGACCCCATGGCTTCAGGACAAGAGGAAGAGGGTCAGGGTGATGTTGTTATGGCAGATGACGACAGCTCAGAAGAAGAAGAAGAAGACGAAGAGGAGGAAAAGCGTATAAGAGAAGGTTTTATCGTTGACGAGGATGAGGATGAGAACGAGGACGAGGACGAGGACGAGGACGATGCAGATGAGCGACGACGGATTAAGCGCAGGAAGCGTCGACACCGCAGAAGTAAGTTTATCCACTAACTCTCGATACTCTTATGCATTGTCTTGTAGGACGAGAAGAGGAAAACTTAGAAGATGATGACCTGGATCTTCTTGAAGAAAATACTGGGACAGTTTTCAAGAAGCACCGACGTCTTCGACGTGGTGGCGACAGCCCGGAGGCTTTATCCTCTCGCGGACGAATCGCTGAATCCTCTGAATCTGACTTAGGCAACGATGACCTCGACTTGCCAAAAGTCCAAGACATTCAGCGCATCTTTGATGATGAGCGAGTAGGTCGTGACGAGTATGACGATGACATGGATAGTTTCATCGAGTCCGATGAAGAGGCTGCATTAAACGAGGAAGCTCGGGAAGAGAAACGCCGTGAGCGACGCAAGTTGGAGAAGCAGCGACAGCGGGCCGCACTATCACACCCAGAACTCGAGGGTATTGATGCAAAGTCATTTCTTCACACACTTTCCTTTTGAATTCAATCTTATTTCTAAGTTCTAGTGCTTGGGACGAGATTCACGACGTCTTCGGCACGGGTCACGAGTATGACTGGGCTCTGTCTGGAGAGGAAGACCTTGATGCGACTGAAGAACAGAAGCAGGATATGCGCTATCAAGATGTGGGTTCTTTCAATCTTCCCTACATACCCAAATGACGATATACCAGGTTTTCGAGCCATCCGTCATTAAGGCTAAAATGATGACTGACGATGACGATCTCATCCGGGCGCAAGACGTACCGGAGCGGATGCAAGTTTTGAATTGCTCCTTCTCCTCACAAGCTGCCTTGTCGCATCTTGAACGTCTCAACGAGGAGGATCTCGACGACGCTGCGCGCTGGGTGGCGGAGCGCATTCCTCGAAGAGAAACCGAAACCCACCCTGATCTCCATTCCGCCGTATCATTCGCTATCAAATGTATGTTCATTATGGATTACGAAGTCCCATACATATGGACACATAAACGGGACGACATAAGTGGCTTGCACAATGACCTCACGCTTCCTGATTTATGGCGTATCTATTCCCTGGGTCAGAAATATCGCTCTTTAGCCACTCGACGTAAAGCATTGGTAGCATCATATTCACGTCTTGGCGTTGAAGACGAGTACTTCGAAAAGGAAGTTCAAGGTCAAATAGATAGCGTTGAAGTGGTGGCCGATGCAACAGAGTGGTTACAGATGAAATACAAAGGCAGGAAGCAAGAAGTAATTGATTTTCATTTCCATGATGATGAGCAAGCGGAGGCTTCAAAAAAACCAAAGATGCCCAGTCGTATATCTGCTTATGAGGTTTCCAAAAAGAGCATCGCGTCTAAACTGGCTCAAGTCCGTTTTTTGCATGTTTTGGTTCCATTTCTGACGAATACTCACAGGGCTTTGGCATTCAACCTCACTCCATAGTTCTCAACTTCATGGCTTCCAACATGGTGCACTTTGTTGAGGACCAGGAGCTCAATCCTCATATTTTTGCAGAGCAGTTTAGCTTCTCAGATGCTACACCCAGTACTCCTCCGGATGAGCTCCTGAGGCAAGCGCGTATGATACTGTCTACAGAGCTCGGTAAAGATCCATTGCTACGTCGCGAGATTCGGAAATTATTCCAACAAGAAGCCCTTGTCTCGGTTCTTCCCACTGAAAAGGGGGTCAGCAAGATAGATGAAAACCATCAGTACAATGTCAGTTTGTCCTATTTCTATAGGCCATGTTAGTCACCTCCTCTTATAGAATTTCAAGTATTTGAAGAACAAACCAGCGGCCTTGATGCTTGATTCCTCCCAGTTTCTACTGATTTTATCTGCTGAGAGTGAACTGCTTGTCACAGTGTCTATCCATCTTCCCACCGATGCTCGAGATGGTTTTGAGAGAAGATTGAGTGACGCCTTTCATTCAGATAATTTCAGTGATACTGCGAAAGCTTGGAATGAAGAGAGACTACGTGTTGTCCGAGAAGCAATTGAACAGCATCTATTACCTGTAGGTGCCAAGTGGATGCGGGAATATATTCGGGATGAGTGCGAGGACTCCATTGCTGAACGTTGCGGTGCTCAGCTGCGATCGGTACGTACCTTCTTCAATCAAACTCACATTCTGTAGGTTCATCAGTTCCTATAGCGTATCGATTGCGCCTCATATACTTCTCCTCATATGCGTCATGGGGAGACACCATCTGTGCTTGCCGTCTCATGGGGTCAGGGAGACCCTCAAAGAGATGCTATCTCTCTTGTATTCTTGGATGAGGAAGGCAGGCTCCGGGATCATACAAAGCTAGACAACCTCGTCGATGTCGACTTTCAGGACGAATTCAAGGATCTTCTTCGAAGGAGACGACCTGACTTGATTGTAATTGGCGGCTTCTCTATGGCAACTGCAAAGCTTTCCCAACGAGTGAAAGAACTAATTCGGCCAAAGACAGAGGTTCCTGGAGAGTCGAATCAAGGGACTAAGGAGCCGGCATTCGATGTTCCTGTCATCTATATGCATGATGCTGTTGCCCGGCTCTATCGTAACAGCCAAAGGGCTTCTGAAGAGTTTGGTTCGTTACCCGTGACAGCGAGATACTGTGTTGGGTTGGCCCGGTATGCCCAGAGTCCATTGAATGAATATGCAGCTATGGGTGCCGATATCGCTGCAATTTCGTTCGATGAGGGCGATCAGCAACATGTTGGTCCTTCAGCTCCTCTTCTCCTACCGCTTGCTAACTTCTATTGAGATACCCACGGAAAAACTCCTTGTTTCTTTGGAAAGAGCACTGGTTGATATTATTAACAAAGTGGGCGTCGACATCAACCGTGGGGTTTCGGACTCGTACTATCAATGCCTCCTTCCTTTCGTCTGTGGTCTTGGCCCCAGGAAAGCTAAAGCACTAGTGCACAAGATCACTACTCTTGTAAACAAATCTACCTTGTTCAGCTTACTAGACGAGCTAACTCATCGTGACTAGGGTGGAAACTTAATAAACAGGGATCAATTCATCAAGGCAGGGATTCTCACGACTAAAATATTTTTGAACGCATCTGCATTCTTGAGAATTGCCCAGGACCTTGATAACAAGCTACCTAAAAACCGACACGTGGACGATGATGTTCCAGACCCACTGGACGGTACCCGTATACATCCAGAAGACTACGAGCTTGCTCGAAAAATGGCAACCGATGCTCTGGAGATTGATGACGAGGATATTCACGACGAACATCCCTCACACGTTATTACCCTCGTCATGCAGGACTCAGATCGAGAAAAGAAACTTAACGACTTGAATCTCGAGGAATTTGCTGACAGCTTATTGGAGGCCAACAACGAGAAAAAGCGGATGACACTAAATCTTATCCGCAGCGAGCTTATCAGACCATTTTCGGAACAGCGACCACCCTTCCCCCCCTTGCGTGAGTGGCAAGTACTGACAATGCTTAGTGGTGAGACTCGGCGCACCCTTGACATTGGACTCATCATATCTGTTCTTGTCCTGCGCACCACGGGCAATTTCGTCACAGTCCGTCTCCATTCTGGTATTGAAGGGGTCATCAACTATCAGTATGTTTCTGACGATGGGACCATGAATCTTAAGAAGAATCAAACTGTTCAAGGCGTTGTCATTGATGTCAAGTCTAACCCCGAGACAGACCATTTCTATGTAGAACTTTCTACTCGTCCTGCCGAAGTTCAAGGGGGCGATACTCAATTCCGAAAAGTGATTCCAGAGGAGGCTTATTTGGATAAAACTGCTCGTGACCGCGACCAGGATATGTTGGCACGAAAGAAGCGTTCGCAAGTGGACAATAGTCGACGTGTCATCAAGCATCCCAATTTCCATAATTTCAACATGTCACAAGCAGAAGCTTTTCTTGATAAGCAACAGCGGGGTGATGTAGTCATTCGACCTTCCTCTAAAGGTATCAATCACCTCGCTGTAACCTGGAAAGTAGATGACAAGCTGTATCAGCACATAAGTATATTCATGTCCTTGATTAGTTCTTCTAACGCACTCACTGCTTTGCCGTAGATGTGACAGACCCAAACGCGGATCCAGATACGCAGACAGTTGGAAGCGAGCTTATCGTGGACCATATGCACACCTACGCTGATCTGGATGAACTAATCGTGAATCATGTCCAGGCAATCAATCGCAGGGTAGAGGAATTGATGGCGCACGAGAAGTTCAAGCCAGGTCCTGAGGATGAGCTCCGTAAGTTGTCATCCGTCGTTTTACTTGTGAGGCTCAGTCTGACAATGGTTTCTAGATCTCTTTCTGAAGAATTTCATTGCAGCCAACCCTTCCAAGAGTATGTATGGCTTTACGCTTAACAGAAAGAAGCCCGGACACTTCAACTTGTGTTTTCTTGCGAACAAGAATTCATCTGTTCAGAGTTGGGTGGGTCCACCTTTTTTTTTTCGTCATTACCGTCGCTTAGAACAATCTACAGCCTATTCGGGTTGCTCCCGAAGCCTACTATTTAATTGACACTGCAGCGGCGGGCGTTCCTGAGCTTTGTGATGCCTTCAAAGTTCGGTCAGTGTTCTTCCCGATAATGGTATTGTGTTACCAATCTAATCCCATTTTACAGACATCTTCATGTATCTCAGAATGGTGTTAGTACATTGGCAGGTGGTAAAACCCCTTATGGCGGCCGTACTCCCGCAAGACCGGGGCATGCAACGCCTGGACATATGTCTTCCCGGACGCCTGGGCATATGTCCACCAGAGTCCCAGGACATGTGTCCATTCGACAGCCGGCTAGGACCCCTAATCCATACCCTGGCGGGGCAAGCTCTTATGCCCCCCAACCTCCAGCACAATATGGGGGAGCCACGCCAGCACCGTATAATCTCGTTCCACCAAATACCGCCCCCCCATTCAATGTTCCACCAAGTGCAAATTATGGTTCCGCCCCCTACACGAATCCGCCCTACCAACAGCAACCGTTATATAACGGCCAATCTCAGCAGTCTCCTTACACAGATTATCAGACTCCGGCTCAACCACCAGCACCTCCCGGTATGCATCCGTCCAGATTGCAAATGCTTCAAGGAACAGGCGGGTGGCCATCATAGGTACTCCGGGCTGTAGGGTTTCTTGTGCTGCTCATAATTATTAAATATCATCTTGCTTGTGGCCCACTGATCGATCTCATGTACACTGTGACACCACCTACTCACCTTTTGTGTGCTCATAGTATATATTTCTTTTGTACTGTCTGCATCTACAGTGACACCTCCAATACACATCTTTGAAAAATTGATAATTTTGTGAATGCGATCCGATAAGCGTCCAAGATTAAATACGATGCAAACCTGCCACTGGTACTGTATCTGAGATATGCAATCTAAGCGATAGGATCCATCTTGTTGCGAATATTCACTAGCGGGCAAACTCACTTAAGCACAGCAGGATAGACAGGCCACTGTGTGGATACTACGGATGATACACGACATGATAGCAACACAAGTAACTAAGCTGAGTGAAACAAAGAGCCCTTCCATGGGATGGCTGGCAATTGTTCTTGTCACCGCGTTTTGTTGAAAGTGCTGATACATGAATAGAGCCGGGGGGAAGGATTATAGGCTTATAGATTGGAACAAGTAGACCAAGAACCCCCACAAATACATCGCCTAGTCCAGGTCCTCTCCCATGCCATCCACTTAAGTGATGCACTCTTCAAAGACCTGGCACCCACTTGAGAGTGCCCTCCGCATCGCACACAGATAAAAACAGGATCGTGTGCAAGTGTGTTAGCTTTCAAGACAATATCCCTTCTTTTAGCCTTATTCTGCCTGGCAGACGGACCATGCAATGAGAGACCGGAGACTTGATCAACGAGATCCGAGGGTTTGACGAATAAAAGAGATTTATTGACTTTGCGCGGGTCTAGGAGTTCCTTGATACTCTTGTATATGGTGGGTTTCATGGGAGGAGTGGGTTGACAAAATGCAAGGCTCTTACGACCTTCATCCACTGATTGGGTGATACCTTGAAGACAGACAAAAATTGAATTAAGTAAAACCTTACCTCCGATGTGCTTTAATTCCTTGATAGATTCTGCAAGAACCGTTGCTAGAGCGGTAAAGTTAATTCCTGAACAGTCCATAGAATCCGTCAAGGTAGTCCAAGCGATCTGAATGTTTTCGTCCAATGAAGTGATCTGTGAATTGTCTAGAAACGCTCGGAATCTCCTGGTATGATCCAGCAGTGTATGGAGATTAATCAATGCAAATGGCTGGGCGAGACATAGAAGAATAGGAGCATCCAGTCGACTAGAAACTGCATCGAGCCCAGATAGGTTGCCTAGAAACAAACGTGAAACAGTGTGCAAGGTATAAAAAGTCAGATACCTTCGTGTGCCGATACCATTTCAAACAGGCTACTGCTTGCAATACATTCCTTCACCAGCTTCTCGACAAAATCCACAACCCAGCAGGACAATCCAACTAGCTGCCACACAGCAGCTGGAATATGGACTCAGTATTCAAGTAAGGAAATTCTGGCATACAAAACACTCACCCTTGTCATATTCCTCGTCTTTGTCTCTGCAATCTTCAAACGCTCTATTGCATGCCGACAAAGAACAAATACTATGCGCAGCTTGCCAACAGGATTCTAGTAGCTCCTTCTCTCTGTCATCCTCGCAGAAGTTGGCTCTCTGTCTGAATTCAAATTGATCAGAGTGGACAAAATTAAAGTTAAATTGTACGAACCTATAACCCTCAGTTATAACCCCCAAGGCTTCAAACGTCATCAATCCAGGTAAACCGTTTTGCCTCGTCTCAGACAGGAACAATGCGTAGTACATTGTCTCGCTCAATTCAGATTTCGGTATTGACGGCTGGGCTAGAACATGGGCTAGGTCATCTGTTGTCTGTCTGTTCAATAGGGCAAGAGCATAATCGAGCGAGAATGAAGGTATCAAATTTCCACCTACAAATGCTATAATCAGATATCGATGCGAGAGCAAACGTATCTATGAGTACAAGTTAAAACGTACCAAATATAGTGATCGGTTTCTTCCGGGGTAGTGATTGAATGTATATTGGTGGGAGACCAAGTGACGGGCTAGACGTGCAAAGCAGAATAGAATTTGGAGACGGAGCAACACCGAGAGGCACTGAGAGGTAAAATTAAGTAATCTGCGTGGGCCCTCTGAGGAACTTACAGTGGCAACCCACTACTGAGATGGGTATCATGATCTGAGATAACTCGATTCCTTCTGCATCACTTAGGTCGGGTCTGAAAACCATTGAAGCACATGAAACATGTTTAAGAAAAACAAGGCACATACAAGCATAACGCAACAACCTTACCGACAGCGGCCTCCTTCGTCGATGAGCGTGTGTTAGGAATTGAGCCCGATGTTTCAAGTAAAGCCAGGTAAACCCCGTTATGCGAAGGAGCTTCCATGACGAAGTCAATAACACAAGAGGGAAATGACCGTGATGCTTCACGATATGGCATCTAGGACCACATCATTAAGTCACAGTTTGGCAGGTTAATCAGACCACAGACCCATCTGCGATTTTCGCCTTCGATACGAGACATTACATACAAGATTAGCTCTGATTTAGGATACGACGTATCTAATTCACAAATGAGAAGGGGTCAATAGGCATAGAGAAAATGCAAACCCACAATCGCCATAGTCGAAAAAGGTTACGGCCAGGTAAACCTGCTCTGGAACATCTTGCAGAGGTGGCGTAGATAGAAAATGCAGTCGAGAAACATGCGGTGCTGGTTGAAAAATTGGGATAAAAGGCTCGACGAGCAGGGCTATAGTCCAAGTCGAGTATTTCTTGTAAAGGAAACTGACCGTTCAAGTTACAGTCGTACTCACTAATTTGTATGCCATCGAACTGAAATCGAACTCGAGAGATATGGACGGCTTCTTCTTCACCCCAGAAGTCCCACTCCGTCTGACGGGTATTAAATTCTTCTTCGCTGGGTTGGGATTGATTCGTATTGATGTCAAGATCCATTATTCCTAGGGAAATGTCGCTCGCTCGGGTGCAAGGGAACACCTGGGACCGAGTCGCAACAAAAATCGAGCTCTCTATCAAATTCATCGTGAGATTGGTATCTCCTCATGTACAATATAAAGATTAAGTCACACCATTATACCCAAGGCCAATTGAAGCAGTGGTGCAAAGTCTGATGGTTGGCCCTGTTTTTTGTCCTTCTTGGGGGACGGACCTTCCCTCTCCGATCGGACCAGCCTCAGTGAGCAAGCAAGTGATAGTGTTGATCGCGCTGAGATAATTCCGATAGTAATGCAAACTTAAATGGTGAGTTTGGTCCACTAGCAACAGGATCGGGCCTGAAACTGGAGGAGCTTGAGGTCCTCGGAATGGGAGTCGTCGAATACTGCCTGATGAATCCAAGTGTAGCTAACTTTCAATGTAAGAGATCATCCACCATTTGATAAAAGCAACCATCACACCTGCCGGGGCCTGCCCACCCAAGTAGCAGCCACGATGCCAGCGTTATGCGGGGTTGTCCAGCATTCCTTGACACTCCAGGCATCGATCTGAATACCTCTTTTCCACAGACAACATAAGCCATCTGTCTCTTTACCAGGAAAGAATGCAAACAGCCAGTCTTCAGAGGGGGATGTAGATATAATTGCAGGAGGAGCATACGAGTCTGGAGCAGTTATAATCGCGACTGGAGATGGTATAGGGAATTGTATTGAAGAAGAGAAATGACGGGCATTGATCAAAGGTCGATGTAAATGTGCAGTAAATATCAGAGACGAAGAAGACCAGGCTATGGGAGCTGGTTTGTGCTGAAAGTCATCAGACGAGCAAGACCAGGAGCGGGTCGAGGAGAACATGATCTGTAGAAATGTCACATGATCGATATGCGATGAGATGGCTTCTTCCTCCATCGAACGCGTTATCGAAGGAAATTTGACGCAAGTCAGCCTGAGGAACTATGCAGACTCTGTGTTAGTTATTGTTACTCAACTGACAAAAATCGGATGCATGGTCTGTTCCACGTTTTAACTTTCATCATATACTTCCTACTGCCTTGAACAGATACAGGCATCGATACCTCCAACTGCTCCTTTCCACTCACGTTCTCCATCTTCAGAGGACGATCCAGAGTTGTTCCCACAGATATCACCTGCGCTTCATCTAACAAATCTTCTTGGGCAAGCACCATCAGAACACCTACAAACACTCCATTCGCTCTATGCAGCACAGACAGCCACATTGATATGGACTTTCGAGGCTCAGCTTCTCCAGTTACATCGCCGGAAGGTCATTCTTGCGATATCTCTCAAGAAATCAATGGCTGGCGATAATGCGGAAAGAATACTTTTCTCAAGCGTTATGGGAATGATTCAGGAATTATTAACTAAGGAACAAGGTTAGTATTGCTCACTCGATCTTATACACATAGCCGGCAAAAACAGAGTCGAACATGATTGTCCTTATTGTCTACAGAATAGGATGTATCACATCATCAAACTATAGATACAGGTCTTCCAAATCATCAACTTCAGTAGTTGTCTTTGTAGGAGGAGGACCTGATGCCCCTTCCATGTCCCGGACGATATCCCACATATCGTCATCATCACCATCACTAGGTCCGCTTTGAGAAACTACATGTTCCATTGGTTCTGTTGTAGACTTTGTTAATTCCAGCTCCATCGCTTCCCATATTGACTGGTCATCATCATCATCATCCACCTGCATATTAAGAGAATCCTTCAGCTGCTTCAGCGTTTCCTTTCCTCTAGATTCTTCCATTTCTTGAATAATGGTATCCACGTCAAATTCATCATCATCCATTGTTTCTGAAGCTGATGATGGTGGACGCGATGGTGACGAGACGGAAGGAAGTTGATCACCTTCAGTATCGTTGCCGCCGTCGTGATTCTTCTCGCTGTCATGTCTTTCGTGATCGTGATCGTCTGGGTTTCTTTTGAATATCCCATGGGCTTCGTCACGCCAGACACTCAAAGCAACCTATGGACTTGGGTTAGTGCCTGCAAGGAGATTTGACTACTAGCTTGGAATCTTTACATTGAGTCGTTTAGAGTGACACAATTTCTCTGCTTTCGAGACCGTATCATGGAACTGACCCTTGGGATACATTCGGTGTGCCCAAAACTGATAAATTTGAAGTAGTCGCTGCAGGTCTTTCTCCTGCCTGATAGGTTGAATACATTGTGCAGAATCATAATGCAACATAATGCAGAAAGATACTCGCCTCATGTCCTTTGCCCCTGATTTTGAAATGCTTTGTGTCAGAAATAAGTCGCTCAAATCCAGTTGGACCAAGTAGCAGCTCCTCGTCCAACTTCTGTGCTTTTGGAGCTTTCTTTTTACTACCCGTGTCTTTGTCTTTCCTTCCTTTCTCAGCCTCTCCCTCCGGTGGTGGAGAACTAGTTGGCTGGATCTGGTGCTGAGATGAGGTACGGATACTGCGAGAATAACGGATTTCTGCTTCTCTTCGAAGCGCTTCAATGTTGAGCGATGGTGCTAAGGGTGCATGGATGAAATCATCGTCATCACGCCGTCTGTTATGATCGTCGTTCTCTATGCCATCAAACAGTGCATCAATATCGGAGTGCTTCGACGCGTGAGTTGACGCGTTTGCGTCGTTGTGGACCAGAGCTGATGCATGGGACGGTTCGTGGGTGTGACTGATCTGGTCCTCATCGTCCGATCCAGGCAAGAACAAAGAAATATTACGTGATTTAGATGGTTTAGAGAATAGTACAATTTGTTCATCCTCGTCATCTGAGCTAGGAAGAAAGAGAGAGGAAGTAGGGACGCGTCTTTGAGTGGGAGAAGGAGAAGGAGAAGGAGAGGAGGTCGCCATTTAGATATAGACGCGTGACCGGGTGTGCGTGATAGCTGACGTACAGTGCACGTGATAATTCATTGCGTTCATGACACATGTCAAGCTTGCCTGATTAGGGTTCGGTGCGGAAGTGGTTTGCTCGGA
>CEMT01386148.1:0-24929 GCA_900068985.1 Pterula multifida
CCCCCACCTCCCCTTCATAGTCACCCATATAAACACCAACCGCATACTCCCCCCCAACCCTCTCAAGCCACCGCCCCATCTCCTTATTCACCCTCTTAAACCCCCTCAACTCATCCTTCGCCAAAGCAAGCCGCGCCACCACATCTGCCGCACCCACATATGCATCCTGTATCAACATCTCCAAGCCTGCTCTGCGCTGTTTCAGAATGTCCATGGCAGGTATGATGGGGTCGAATGGGTGTGTGGCTTTCAGGGTGGAGATGGAGAGGGTGGGGAGGGAATTGAGGTGGAGTGGGGAGGGGGGTGTTTGTTCGAATTCTTGTTCTTCTTGATTTGTGTTCATTGGAAGAGGCGCGTCTGGAGGCGCAGGAAAAGCGAGCATAATCGCATCTTCGGAGTCCTCGTCTCCTAAAAACGTCTCTCCCCATATATCAGGAATCTTAGGAATCCTAAAACCCATCACAGCCTCATAACCCATACTTGGCTCGTCAGACATCTCTAGCGGATCTTCGTTCTCGTCTTCAGATGAGGAGGACGATGAGGAAGAGGGCGAGCGGATGCGAGCGGCAGTTCGATCCCAGGGAAGGTTGATGGCAAACTCATACCGGGCACGAGCATTGCCAGTTCGGCGCGGTCGACCTTTATTCGTGGTCAGCTCGGCACAACGATGCTCCTCACGACGACCTGGACGATCATCACCGTCGCGAGTACAATGAAACGAAGACTCTCCTCGCTCATCGACTTCAAATACCTCGGAGTCGTCTTGAGCGGTGGGAAGCACATCCGTTTCCATACCCGCATCAGCGGTACATTCGTCGTCTAGAGGAGAGAAGGTGGCGTCCGGAGAGACTTCAAGCGTTTTGCCTAAGAACGCCACGGCCAATTTCCTTCGTTTGGCAGGGACAGCACCAACACCAACATCTTCGTCCTCACCAAGCACACGTTTCCTAGACGCTCGTCGATCATACCCTCTCCCCTCCTCATGTGCTTCCCTCCTCTCCTCTCTCTTCATCCTCCTTCTCCTCTTCTCATTGACCCTCTCATCCATCTCCCTCGCATCAGCCTGATTCGCCTCTATAGCTCTCTGTGCACGCAAATGCCTCGTATTCGCAGTAGAGAGATAAAGCCCGCCAAACACATCCACCTCTTCCTCGTCTGATCCTGATTCTGTGAACTGTTGGGCGCGTTTGGCGAGATCGAGAGCTGTGAGGTGGGCTTCGTGTGCGTGTGTATGGGATGGGGTTGATTGTGGTGGCTCGAGGGTTTGGTGGGTTGATTGTAGTAGAGCAAAGGTTTGGTGGCGTTCTGGAGTGAACGTTAGGTTTCTTTGTGCGTTGGGTCTGTTGTAGAAAGGACAGGTTAGTGTATGTAGAGCGATGATCGAAACGAGGTTGAACAGACGGAGATGTACAAGTAAAATCGATTATCGAAGGGTCAGAGGCCTCGTCGATGTTTGTTCTAGATAACGAGAATCCTCAGTCGGTGTAAATATAGACAACAATGACAAAAAACGGACTGACGGATTCAATTCATCCTCTGATGTCTCAGAGCCAAAGACCTTCGAGGTATCATTAGAATCCTCACTAAAGAGGAGGAAACAAGCGTCAATTGCAGAACAAGCGCGCTGAGGTCAACAAAATAGCAATACATACACAACATCCACAGAACCTAAGGGATCCTTCATACGGTGGCTCTCCTGATACTCCTCAAAACTCATCGGGCCTATCCAATCCGTAATCTTATTGTTATCAGGTCCAAACCGGGGGAAATAATCAAGAGGCGCCTTGAAAATATGCTCAAATTCCTCATCCTCATCTTCCTCTGAGTCAGGGGAAACATAGGCTCCACGCTTCCTCAGTTTAAATTCCTCAAAACTGTCCCAATCTTCGTCTTCGTCCTCTTTCCTAGGGATAAAAGGAGATTCGAATTCCAGTCCGAAGCCCTTCTTCTTCCTAGACTCCGCACGATCCATTCGCCGCCTCGCCCTCTTTGCATGCACTAACTTCGCATCGAGCACGACGCGTCTGACGTTGTTGTTGCTGCCGCGTGGGACCGGGTCAGGGCGGAACCGGTATGGTTCAACGGGGGGTTTAAGTTTGTTTTGAGCTGGGAGTGTTATTGAGCGAGAGAAGTTGGATGGTGAGAAGTATTTTGGGATGGGTGGGCGAGGTGGTGGTTTATTTTTTATTTTGGGAGGTAGGTAGCTAGTTTTTTGAGAAGGGGAGCATTTGCGGAGAATTTCGCCAGGTGGAGGGGGAGAAGGGGTTGGAGATATGTCATGAGGCATGAAGGGGATTAACAGTACTGATTCGTGGGATCAGTAAAATAATAGTTACTAGTTAGTACTAACAGGGGGAGGGGAAAGACAAGAAGAAAAGCGTCGAAGGTGGGCCCTTTTTTGAATTTTCTTTCATCTTATTACATCGTCTATTGTTCTCAAAAGGTCCATTACCCGAATATAGTAATCCAAATCATTACATAACCCCACTTTCAATCATGCCACCAACTCAACGAGCTCATAAAATAGGTGGGTCTCATCATATCCTTATCTCTCTATATCACCACTTATATCTTATACTATATATCTCAATATCAGGTTCACTTCTGTTCTGTCCAACCTGCGGAACATTGCTCGATCTCCCTATGGACGGCGATGTCCAGGTGACATGCGAACAGTGCGGTCACATCGAACCAGCCAACTGTACGCCACTCCTTCCTCTCTTTTTTTCACATTAAAAATAAATGGAATGACGAAACGTGATTTTGTAGCATATCAAGGGATAGAGATCACCACACGATCTCATCCCGATGCCTTTCCTTCTCCGTTGCAGCAAAAGCGCAAGACGCAGACTAAGACCCACGTAGGCGAGGATGTGGGGAAAGGCACGCTTGTACGTTGTTTAGATGAATACATTGATATTATATCAATGGAATTTGAACCGGATGTTCGGTTAGGTATCTGAAAAATGCCCAGAGTGCGGTCATCTACAAGCTTATTCGAAAGAGATCCAGGTCTTGTCCCTCTTGTTTTTTTTTCCAATCCCAATAATAAATAAAATTCACACAAAATCGGTATAGCTGAGAAGTGCAGACGAGGGATCGACGATCTTCTACACTGTGAGTCTCTTACGTTCAACGCCATGCTTCGAGGCTGATCGTAGCGTCGTTAGTGCGCATCATGTAAACATGGATGGCGAATCAACAACTAGAGTTACAACGACTATTCGCATGTACAACTTTATAATGTACAAAATTTATAGCATCCCCCAGCGATCCACTTGACCTAAGGAATAATCCGCCCACTCCTGATAGCCTTCGCAGCCTCCGACTGCGCCTCATCCTTCAAATACCTCGCATAAATCGGAACATAATGTTCCCTCTCCTACACGCAACCCAAACCGACCCATCAGAAACTCCACCCAACCAAAACAAGAAACGAACTCACACTAGAAGTCTTAACCACACTCTCCCTCCCCTCAACCATTCTACAATATTCCACCCACCTCTCACCCACATCCTCCCTCCTAAACCCCCTATGCTCAACAACAACCCAATCTCTAACAACCCACGGCGCAACACTCGCATCCACAAGCCCAAACTCATCACCCATAAACCACACTCCCCCATTCCTCACAATCTGTCCCATAAACTTCCTTAACGCATTCACGAGCTCCTCCCTAGCTACATCCTGCGCTTCAGAGGTCTGTGCCTGTTGGAGTCGGAATGTGGGGGGAAGAATGGACTTGGTGATGTAGTCTATCCATATCCTCGCTGTTGCGCGTTCGACGGGTGAGGAGGGGAGGAGCTGCGGCGGGTGGGTTGTGTAGAGCTCTTCGAGAAATTCGTCGAGGATGAGAGATTCGTAGAGAGGTGTGCCCTTATATACGATGGAGGGGACGAGACCTTTTGGGTTGATAGCTTCATATCATATAAATATATAAATATTCCCACATTATACAAGGATCAAGCAATGGAGCGTACCGAGGTAAGACGGCTCCTTGAGGTACGGGTTAATCTCCTTATACTGATACGCTATTCCCTTTTCCTCTAGCACAATCCACGTCCTCTGAACAAACGGACAGAACTAACCTCGCCATAAGTGTGCATTCGTCAGCAACCAATCATCACCATATAACCAGTGCAATGTATCAAACCCATGCACAGGTAAATTCGTGTGAGAGTACGTACCCAGCCGGAGTAAAACACGATATCTTGCGGTTCTTGATGCTGCAAAACTGTTTTGGCTGCTGCGCCCGTGGCATATGGGTATAGCTCTTGGTCTGGAACAGGCATCGTATCGCTGCACGTTGTATGAGTAGCGAGTGCGAGTAGCAGGGGTGCGAATCACAGACAAAGAAGTAAGGGAACGGCAGTTCCGATTCAGGACGATGCGTGTGTACTTATAGGAGTACCGTCTCAAGTTCTTCCCATAGATCTGACAAAGACAGTTGTCGCGGATGATGTGTCCAATATTCGGAGGAAATGACGACAGAGAGTCTCATGCCATCCGGAAGAGATATACCGGACGTGCATAACCGTTGGAGATAAGATGATAAGGTCAGGATTCAGAAATAAGGATAGCACTGCCACATTTGATAGATGACCAATGTTAAACGCTTCAGTGCTGAAAATCTTCTGAATGCTTTTGAATTGGAATAACGATGCGGTTGAGTCGGGCTCGTCTGAGAATCCAACGGGGCCAAATGTCGCACCATGAGTCCTGATTTTCTCAAGACCCAGTATTTAAGACTGCCCAACCTCAATTATCTTGTTCACTCCCTGTGAGCCGGGCAACTGATTAGTTGATGTAGTAGCCGTGATATGGATCCACCAGTGCAATTTAGAGCTACAACCAATATCGTCCATTGTTTGCGAGTGACAAGCTTGAAAGCCTGAGGCGTGAAGCCGAGAATTAAGCTCAAACAATCTGAGCATCGTCAACATAAAGGGTGCAAAAGTCAAGCTGTTGCTGCTTCTCTGGAAGGTTGTCAACACTTACATTACGGTACTGGTTTCCGAGGTGAGCTCACAGCTTAGGAGTTAACTTAGTACCATATCAACGTAAGCGGTTGAGAGGAAGTAAGACAGTACCTTTACATTTTCCGGCGTGGTTGATATTTAGTGCTCGAGATAATAAATAATGGGGCAAGAAGGAACAGCGAATATATCCATAGCTGCAATTGGGAAAAATCTCTATCTGAAGCTGTTCGTTGGACCACAGAGAAACCCTGGTCTGCGCAACGGCGCACATTACGATGAAGCAAAGAACCTCTCCATAAATTATATCTAATGGGATATTAGATGAGAAACTGACAACACGCCGACAGTCATTCCTGCGTCACCTGAGAGATGAAGAGCATCGGAAAGATAATGCGACCACGGTGAACGGTTACGAAGAGGTGAGAGGGCGAATAAGGTAACACTGCCACATCAAAGTTGCTGTCCTGAACCAGCGCGGCATCTGAATTTGTGGTGGCTTCACCCGTGGCAGTCACCATGTCGACCCCAGGTGAGCAAGTACAAAACAGAGCTGGAACAATTTCCCAGGTGAACCCGATTGATCTAACGTGGTGATGAACGTGTGAATTTTATAGGTGAAATATCCGGAACGGATTTTCCTTCACTTCTGTAAACTACAGCTGTTGGGCACTCTTCATTCGACGTTGATGATGGGCAGCACAATCTGAATATAAGCAGACGTTGCTGCAATATCGGTTCCAGGAGCCGAAAAAATGAGGGACTTTGGAGGTATCTCTGGACCAAGTTCCAGAATTTTTATTAAAAGTTTCGCCTTCAAAAAGCAGACGATATGGGTACAGTACAGAATGTATCGATGAGACCCATCTTTGCTTCTCCTCCCTTGTTTGACTATCCTATATCAGTATTCTCTTAATCACTCTAGCCACTAGGTAATCCCTTGAGATGTGAGAGGATTTGTTGTGCCAGCCATTTTCCACATGTGGCCACCCCAGCTTCAGGCGGTCACTGTGAAGGACAAAGAGCCGGCCGTTACAGCTGTATTAGCTGAATGAGCGTGGCCATCAGTGCCGCTCAGCTTTTTAATACAGTATTTAATGACTATCATTAAGCACTCCGTGATTCCCAGTTTTTTTCCTTCCTTTTTTTCCGTGTCAAGGATGTATTTTCCTCCTTTCGATGCACCGTCTCCATCGACGTAAGTGGTCTTCTTCTCTCTGTGTCATCGTTGTATCTCGAATATCCACGATGATTTTGGCAACGTTGTCCAACAGCGTTTCACCTGCCTGGGAGCCTTTCTCTCCTTTCATTCTCCACGTTTTTGGCTTCGACTTACTCCTGTGCCTATAGGAATAGCTCGAATAGCCCAACACAAGACAAATCGCTCCTACCCTGCAACGATCTCACAGGGTCAGTAATTCCACCTTGTTCTCGACTTTTTATCTGAAAATTTTGCCTACCCTCTAGTCCATGCCCTGCTCGTGATATCAGGGAGGTTATGTTAGAAGAACCTGAGCTACTGGAAAATCCTCAATGGAGGCTATCTACGTTCTTTCAGCATACATCGGACGAGCGCAGTCTTGAAGAAGACCGTATTGCAGAGTCGCGCTACTGGATGAGACCGAGTCCAGGGTGCACATTTCCCGATCCCTCCCAAATTACTGAGATAAAGGCGCCCAGCGATGCTATCCGCGCACGAGTGATAAAATCCAAGGTTGACCCACTGTGGGGCAAGCTTAGATCGGTCCCAGTCCATATTGAAAACTGCTTGATGACTTGGCTCTGGAAAGAGAAAGACCCAAGGATTCACCCCCCATCGTTTGGTAAATGTAGCGTGGTAACTACCTGCGCTGCTTTCTGTCGCTTACATCATTCAGTCCGGCATTGGTGGGCACTTGGGCCAGCGAAGGCCAATGCATGTGTCAACAAGCCAAATAATGCGAGTCCATCGAGCAGCGTCGATGCCGCTGCTTACACGACTTCTACCTTTCGTTCATCTCCCTCGCCCTCTGCATCCAGCCTCCCTCTCTCACTTTCTGCTTTCTTGATTTCAAACGAAGATCCAGAGTTACTACTACCGCCAATTAGCGGGTCGCTAGAACAGCCTACTGGTCGACAACGTTTGCCTTCGCCTCAACGTGTACTACCTCCAGAGGCCTGGTCGCTAAAGCCAGAGCACCATCAAGCCTGTTCGTGTATACCCCCAAGTACCCCTTAGTGTGCCCCATCAATGATTTTGAATGAACTAGGAACCTTGTGTCGTTGTACTCTCTTGATTTAAAGATTTATCCTGTCCTTTCTTGCACTAATGAGTGTGAAAGAGGGTTCTAGCGTACGGTTGTTGGTAGCTTAGAAGAATAAACTTGTATTTGTGAACTGTCGGAGGCAGAGGCCCGGGAGCTCAGGGAATCGATAACTCGTAATTGGGTGATTGTTCTACTCTGTGATGTACAATTGCCATAATCCGCCGTAGCTACAGAGGGAGTAACCCGATAACCATTTTTATGGCTCTTCATACTAGTCCGTGGTCAACTAAAATGTACCAGGGAAGGTCGGGTTCACTGATCCATTATAATATGATGATTATGTAATTGAGAAATGTACATAGTAGTACTTATCATAAATTACTGCATATCTGCGGTGATGTTCCTGATTTCTCCGGTAGCCTTCAGCGTCTTCCAGCAGCAAGTGAAACCAGCTGGAGTATGATGAGGACTCCTGTATCTGTTTGTTCGACATGATCTATTCGAAGCATTCATACCAATCAAACTAGAAGGGTGATTGGAAGGACTAGACCGAGATCTTACCGCCTCACACTTCGGTGGAAGAATGAACTCTGATCAACGGCAAAGAATGTACTGTATCAGATTTCCTGTTCAGCTCCTCCACCAGTTTTCATCAATCGATGTTGTGGTACCTGTGTTACTTCTATCAGTAGGGGTTCATACACTAGACAAGGACGATGCTCAAACCTAACTAGCGCAGCTGGGATCGCAAGCAAATTAAATTGTAACATGATCGCCTTCACCACTCCGTGTCCTCGCTAATTTCGAGCTTACAATAACATGCAGTGCAAGAAGTTCTGGATGTTCCCAGTCCAGAAATCAGCTTGCAGCAGAACCGCCTGGGAATCGCGGAGGGTGTCTGAATCGTGTAGCTCGTAGTACCCGGCATGTGGCTTGTCTCTTCGGCCAGTTCGGTTGATTGCCGCTAGGCAGATTAATTCCCTCCAGAATTTACTCCAGTGCAGTTACTCCAGAAACATAGTGAGACGAGAGGAAACCAGGGAACGAGCGACAGCGTCAGAGTATAGCCCATCGAATCATCCCTCCCTAGATGTGTCAGGTACAATACCTCACGCGCTCGGCCAACTCAGATTCTCGGAGCACTTATAAATCCTTCCCAACGATACTTGATATAAATACTACGTCAATTCGGTCCTGGTATGCTATCAATTTCCCATTATCAAGTCATCACCGTCCGAAATGGTCAATCTTGCATCGCACACGTTGCCTGCGACCGACTTGAGAGATACTTACGGCGCCTTTATAATTGGTACCTACATCTCTACTGCGTGCGTCGACCTGCCATCAGACAGATAAATTTTTGCTGAACACCAGTACAGATTGTTTGGAGTCTCATCTCTTCAATCGATTATTTATTACCGTTCTTACCCATCGGATAAGTTACTCGTGAAGTTTATGGTATTTCGATGACAGTCCTACATCTCTGTGCACTAAATCTTGACATTCACAGGTGGCCATCCTCTGGTAGGCGACCATAAAGCCAGATAGCCGTAGGACTGGTTGACTTCATCTGCAGCACTGCAGGATTCTGGAAGGCCTTCATACCGCCTTAAGTATCCACATTACCTATTGGTACTTTGTCACGAATTACTTCAATCCCTTGGAACTGCTAAAGATAGAGTGGTACGTCGCATCTATTTGACTATTCCATCACGGCATGCGCCATTAATAAATAGCGCTGACTATTATTGTTTCAATTCGATTCAACTTTGAAGGTCTGTTCCTGTAGGTTCAGAGTCTGTAAGCTCGACCATAACTCACAGCATTCTCTCCCGCTCAGATTAATATTGCTGCAACGGTATTATTGTGATACGCATCAACCAGCATGGATCACTCCTGATAGACTCCTTTGTAGGGTTTGATTGTCATTATTGTTCACATCTTCTATGCTCGCCGTGTATTCTTTGGCAAGTTATCTTTTGATTTTGTTGTTTACCTGAATGTTGGTCTGACTACTATCAATAGTGAGCAAGCAAAACTGGTGGCTCTCCTTGATCATTGTGGGTCCACCTAATTTCTTGCTGTCTGTATTGGCTCTGATCCCCAATATGATCCCTAGGTTTTCCTTGGATTCGGTTCCTTCGGTAGGCGTAGATCCCTCTAAGCGCCATAGATTCGAATATTGATTCGGGAATCCTTATCCCCTTATCAACTTCTTAGGCATGTTGCTCGGTGAGTGGATATATGTATATACTTCGGGTCAGCTCTCAACTAGATTTGTAGCAGTAGCTGTTACGCTGTTTGTTCCATCATCACCATCCTCCAGCTTGATCTTCTGATAACATGATGATAGCGCTCAAGCAATGTATGTAACCAGGATATTCGGAACTCCTCTCGTGCGAATAGATATACCTATCAATTGCCCTTGAGCTCACTTTCCCTTAGAAAATAGCAAGGATATCTTTGTCCCTTGGGCTTGCGACCGACGTTCTCATTGCGAGCAGCTTAACATTCTTTCTGCACAAGGGTCGCACTGGACACCGAAGGTTTGATATTTCCCGTTACAGTATTGGACATTATGTGATTCAAAGTTGTTTCGCCGGTGTGTACGATCAGGACGGACACATTGCTCAATAAACTCATCATTTTATCCATCCACAACGGTGCTCTAACGAGGTCCTTGCATTTCGTTCGATTGTTGTAGCAGCGATGATGGCTGACAGCTTTGATCTAGTCTTGTGGCTGTCGCAACACTTGTTTCCGTGAGTGTTCCACAGTACTTTCTCTCTGTTTCATGAGACGATCTCGCTGTGTCTAGGTGATCATTGCACCCGCATCTTTCCTTGACCTCACCTTCTTACAAGTATTGGGAAGCTGTAAGTTTCGATGGTCTTTTCGGCTACTGACTGATGAATCATTGCCGCACAGTGTTTTCAAATTCACTACTTGCCACGTTAAACGCTCGCAATGCATTGAGGACACAGCAAGAAAAACTACAGGAGGAATCTGCTTTCCAAGTTATATTCCGTAAGACTAGTTGGGGGACACGGCCACGCTCTTTCTCCATGAGCTATATAGCGAAGTCACCTAGATCTGAATGGAGGAATTTCCGGTCAAGTGTCAGTCTCTATCTCAAGTATGTATATACACACTGATCCAGTCGATGACTCACAGGATGTTTGTGCCTTACCTCGGGATAATGGCAGCAACCTTGGGTGAATGATGGAGATTTAACAAGGGTTGGTTCGTTATCTCGTTGGCAAATGAGTCTGTAATATACGTAGCGAGTGCAAATCCTGTTCTAAGTATTCACCAGTCAAGTATATGAATTCGAGTTTTGACTTTGAACCACTGAGGCAGCCACACTCTAAGAGGGGACGATAATATATGTTGATTAGAATCTTACGTGCGAAAATAGAGCGCGTTCGATTTCTGAGCGATCTCACAGAAAAGTAGACGCAGGGGTCCATTCAGGGGAGACAAGAAAAATGCATAGCACAAAAAGCCTAAAAAATCCGTGATAAATGCGTACCACAATGTGTACCATACCAGACCCACAAATACCAGTCTCCTTGCATGAACATGCAGTTCCTCACCAACATTTCCTCGCCCTTGGTCAGACCAGACCTCCCTCTCCGAATAGACAGTTGCACCAGTAGCGACATTCGTGGCAATCAGGAACATCATGGCCCTCATTGAACTTTGGAGTCGACAGGGACGTGTGGCTGAGGGAAGGATGGTTGAGCCTTTCTCAGCATGACCTGTGGGTTTGGCCCTCGCTCTGCTACTAGGTTGGGACTATGTCGTCGGTGGCAGTGCCATAAATCCCGAGCCTCTTTTCTCTCTCTCCATCATCATCCACCATGTCAGGAACTTCTAATGCACGTCCCGTCGTATTCTTTGACATCAACATAGGAGAAACGCCTATAGGGAGGATCAAAATGGAGTTGTTCTCTGACATAGTGCCCAAGAACGCGAGCGCTCTTTTGACTCTACCTTTTGGCACTTCGACTTATTCAACGGGTATCATATAGGACTGCTGAAAATTTCAGGCAGCTGTGTACGGGCGAGTACAGGTGACTGATCTATTGTGCTGTGATTTGGGCTCAGATGAAAGTCTAACTGCATCTTTGTTTTTAGAGTCAACTCTAGGCCACAAGGGTATAAAGCCGCGGTTTTTCATAGGTATGTAGTTGTCTATGCATAGCTTGTCGTTAAATTGATGCCTTTTCTTTGAACACTTAGGGTGTAGGTCGCTAGTCCATATCGCTCTTTCTATCCAATTGACAGTTAGCTATCAAGCATACCCAAGTTCATGTGCCAAGGTGCCCAATACTTGCTTTCTTTCATTAGACCGCTCTCATGGTTCTCACAGGTGGTGACTTCATCAAAGGCGATGGAACTGGCTCCTTTTCTATCTACGGAGACAAGTTTCCAGTATGTGTACTTTGCGTTAGGCACTCCCCCTCATCCTAACACCGCGCCCAGGATGAAAACTTCACCGAGAAACACACAGGCCCTGGTTTTCTATCCATGGTACAACCGAACTTTGCCGTTCCATTTTGCTCACCGCCTGAATTTCTTACATTGTAGGCTAACTCGGGTCCTAACACCAACGGCTGTCAGGTTTGTTGCCTGCGCTACGGACTCTTCGTTGACTGACTGTGATAATCTAGTTCTTTATCACTACAGCCAATGGACCATGCGATTTTCTGGACGGCAAGCATGTGGTATTTGGCAAAGTGGTCGAAGGCATGAATACATTGAGGAAGATTGAGAATGTTCCAACAGGTCAGAATGGCAGACCAAAGTTGGCGGTGAAAATCACGGGTATGGAGTTGTTCCCTCAACCTCTGACATGTCCATTCGGGCTCACAACTCCTCTAGAATGCGGTGAAATGTGAAGAAAAACAATGCTGGTAATATGTAACTATGATTTCTGTACTTACGATAGCTCCCTGGTCATGTCTCCTCGAGTAAGCAGCAATCGACAATCTTTGATGACTGAAACCTTTAAAGGCGACACCATTGGCAATGAAACCACCACCCAATCAGGAAACAGAGTTACGTATATTGAATATCAACTCGTCGCGCGTCAGGTCTCAGAAATGTCTCGGGGTTCGTGGTATTGAGGTGAGTATTTGAGGGGGGAGGTTTACGCTGAACCACCCCCCCATTCATTCTTTCTCCTAGCACCACAACCGAATTTCAATCACAGTCTCCCCCTACACAGTCTCCCCTACACAGTCTTGGAATGCCATCTCAAACTGTTCCACTCTCTGAACTCATCGTCTCCATTATCGCTGGTTATCTCCATAGGGGCACCACGGACGATCAGTTCGACGTTACTGGCCGCGATGCCCTCCTTCGCACCGTCTCACAATATATCAAGTCCGGTAAGAAGATGGAGCTAGTCTTTCCCGGCTTTCCCTTCAAGAGCCCCAGTCTCTACAAAGTTCTTGGCAGGCTTCCCGATCGTGGTGAAGAGCTCCTTCTTAAGAGACTCGATTCGCTGGCGCGTGATATCGAGAAGTTGTACCCGCCCGGAGTGGTTGTTCGGGTTGTCAGCGATGGAGTGGTTTACGGTCAACTGCTCGGTCAAAGCGATAGTGCCGTTTGGCAGTACAATGATGGGCTCAGGAAGATTGCAGAGGAGCATGGTCTCAAGCGGATCACCTTCGTTCGTGTGGTTGATCTTTTGCATAGCCCGCCCTCAGCGAAGCTCAGCTTCAAGTTCTTACATGAGGAGGACTACGTTAAGTCTATCCCTGGTGTTCGAGCCCAGTTCTTGGCTCACGAAGTTCCTGGCTACGATCTCGAGGAATCTTTGAGGAACGACAGTGGAACACTCTGGACATATCGCGGTTACCTTAAGTTCTTGGAGTATGACCTCGAAGGAAGTGACGTCATGAAGGATTCCGATGGGAACGTCATGTCTGGCAAGGCCCAAGACAAGAAGAGGCGGATTATTGCCAAACAGATGTTATGCAACGGAGCCGTGAGTTCTTGATCGTTGGGTACCCCTCTTCTCCACTATCCTTACTAAAGACTTGCTTTATTCTAGCGTTTCTCTGACTTGGTCGCACGTAGATTTCCAGATGCGATCCGTCTCAGTGTCCACGCTCATAACAACGCGGGACCTAAGTTCGCCTTCGACCTCTTCCCAGGCAAGGACATGAGTGGATCACCTGTATGTTCCGTTTTCTCTCTTATCTACCACTCGCTAAACGGATGTTTCTCTTTCCTCTCCCTACCAGTGGCATAATGCCATATGTGAAAAGGCAGATGGTACGCTGATGATTGGACCGGTCAGGACCTTCGACCCAAGTTGCTATGAGATCGTGATGAAGGATGATGAGCCTTATTTCCTCCGCGAGAGCGCCACTCGTACCTAGCAATCTGTGCTACTCACTTTATAATAATAATACGTCCATCTATCAATTTACAGTCACTATTCCAACACCTAACACAGGCCTGATGACCTGTTGATTTCCCATTCACTGAGTAGATTCTGCAGAGTGAAATCCCTTGGCAGTCCGGCATAGGTGACTGAAAATTAATATCCTAAGTACACTAGTGGCCTACTTAATCGTATCGAGCTTCCATCCGTGTGTTACAGTGATAATAATACAAATGGATCCTCATAATATATTCTAACTGCACTCGGTCATTTGCACTCGATAAAAATTTCATCGATATCGCTCCACTTGGCCTTCCCCGATGCCTTGATCTGGTGAGTAACCCTCTCCCTCTCCGCCCAATACTCCAGGCTATCATCCTCGCCCTCATTGTCACCATTTATCCGCGGAGTATTCTCTCCCTTGGCTATCATCGGAGCCCACACCCTCTCGCCTGTATCCCGATCCGTCTGCGCTGAGAACCATCTGGGGCAGTGCCGAGCCCTCCTTCCTTCTTCTCTCTCCCTCCTGATTGCCCTCTGGTTCTCTTCCTGTTTGATCTTGAGCAAGTTGGCAACCTCATATCTCCCCTCTTCAAAGGCCCTCTGATCAGGACGAAGCCTACAATCAGTAGGAGGGAGGTGTGCCCGAAGTGAGTCAGGGCAGTCGTTCAATGTGATAGCAAATGGGGTGAGATTGAATGGAGCGGGTGGTTTCGGAGAGTTGCGCCAAAGGAGAATGTGCTTTGGTGAGGTAGGAGATGATTCACCAGAGGGAGAGGGAACAGATACATCGGGATGCAGTCCACCAGCTGCACCGGACACGCGACAGACCAGCTGAGAGTTCCATCTACCTGCAATATCAAGCCTAGTCCTGCCAGAAGCGTCACGGACGTGTCCGATAATTTCGTAGGCATCTCGGCCTCTCCAGCCTCTGGGCTTGAACGTTAACACGCAACGGTCTTGAGTCCGATGATTGACAATCTTCACAGAGGAAAATAAATCGTAGTCAATGCCGAATCCTATAGCGCGGTGAAGAAGGGAAGAGTTACTCTTACCTCCATATCACCGTAATGATCAATAGTAGGAGATCCAAGAATGAAACCCGAAACATTCGTTGTGACTTTCTTCCAAGTAAAGTGTTCAAGCACCTTGTCCTGTCCAAATCTCTTCGCAGCCTTGGGATATCCAGGCCCGAGTTGAGCAGGTAGGACTAATTCCGCATGGGCTACACCTGTAGGCCGGATCTCAAAGGATTTGCCCATGAATTTGTTTTGTGCATCGACCTGGTAGCGAAAGGGAGATAGGGATGATAAATAATGAATTATGGGGAAGAGCGCAAACAGGTCGACGAACCTCTCCGAAGTACCTCCACAAAGGCCCTTCAGCCCAGCAAGCGGAAATAGGAGGATGGTGGCTGACTTGTTCAGAGATGTAACGGTACTGTTTATCTGGTCTACAATACTCGAATGTCTCGCTCTAAGAAGTGAAAACCGGAATCGGTTTACAAAAGCACGTTAAGAACGAGTGAACTAAACTAGAGACTGACCAGCATGGGGTTGAAAGGTTTTGCTATTCTTCCAATTGTAGATGAGTAATTTGACATTGCGAATGCAGCGACGAAAGCTATCCGCATGAACTGATCGGTTTCCTGTGCGGCACAGTCAACTAGAGGAAGAAAGGTGATGTTAGAGAGAGACCAGGAAATTAAGTAACATCTTGACTAACGGCATTCCGAGAACTCCATGTCCTCAGCCTACAAGAACAAGGCACAGACAGTGCGTCAGGCAGGGCACCAGATTACAAGGCAAGAACCATCTGACTGACCATCCTCTGTAACATACTAGTCGGCTCATTGAAGCTAACCGGGAAACTGATTCTGGTCAGATCCTTTCCAATATTATGCCTCAACACGCTCCAAAGGCTAACAGCAGGTCTTGAATCGTTCGCAATCTTCAAGCTTTCTCTCAACACTTGATATTCCTGCAGATTCAAGTACTCGTCTTCCCATTTTTCCAGGAGAGCTTGATTAGAGGGTGTGGCCAACGAAAGCTGTCTGTCTTTGTCCCTAAGCGTAGGCGTGTCCTGGGACACAGATGGTGAGGACAACACAAACGTCACGGTATCCGACCCCCTTCGTCGCTGATGTTCGTGACCCGTTTGATAAGGTGGCGGAGACGAGGCCAATGCAGAAGGAACCACAAGGTTTGGGATACTATTCGACTCGATCGCATCGAAGAATTCATCCTCTTCGTCTGTATTGCCCTCATCGCTGTTGTCTTCATGAACAGTTCTACGCTTAGGTTGCTGCTTGTATGCGGCAGCTGAGGAAGGTGTAATGGTGCCGGTCCTAGGTTGCTCTGTCTCGGGCTGATTGAACGAGAGAACCTTCCGGCTAGTGGTAACACTGACTGGCTGAGGTGCTTGTATGGCCGTAGGCGTTCCAGCCTCCCCTGCAGCAGCAAAGGATGAGGATGAAGGAATATCAACCTGCTCATCAAAGAGCTCCTTCACGCGACCTCTTCTCCCACTTGACTTGACCGATCCCCCCTCCTTCATCGAGTCTCTGCCCAAGATAACACTCCTAGACCCCCTCCGCCTTGCCCTCCTTCTCAATTCCTCCTCCAGCTGCTCACCTTCCTTAACGACAAGCGCGAAGCTCTCCTCGAGTCCAACAGCACGAACACGTGCTTGTTTGAGCCGTTTGGTGTACCAGTTGTCTCGGTCATGGATATGAGTCAGGAGAGTGCAGAGGGATGTCGATAATGTTTGAAGGGACGTGTGAAGGTCTGTCTGGGAAGGGGAAGCAGCGGGTGGGGTAGAAGAGGTGGATGGGGAGAGTGAAGAGGAGAGCTGAAGGGACAACTCCATCAGCATCTGAATTGAATTAATCTCCAGCTCGAACGCATCTTGATGAGGTGGGCTTGCGTCTTCTTCGACCTCTGCATCAGAAGAAGAGAATTCTTCATCTGCTTGCGCGTGCGCCTTCGAGCGGTCCTCTTGTTTTGGGCTCGGTGAACGATTGAAGATATCACTCTCGTAGCCTCCGTTTCCTATGGCACTTACGTCGCTCGCTCGTGAGACTACAGATGCAGCGGAGGAGGCAACGGTCATGTTTGCCAAGGCAGCAGCAGAATTCACGCTAGCATTGGACGTCCTTGAAGTTCTGCTTCCTTTGCCGTGTCCGTTCCCAAATATGCTGCTTTTAACGGTTCGTTTGACCGATGCCGTCGTACTTGCTAAGCTAGTTGAGGTTGGCGCAGCACCCCCCTTGTACAAGGACGTAGATGCTGCAGAGTCGGATCTGTGTAGCCCTTGATCTGTTTGGTTGGACGACGGCTGTTGGGCACTGTGCCACATTATGCTCTTCTTTATTGCTCTACTCCATCGGTCCGCCTCGTTGGGGTGATTTGCGCGGATATACCAACTTTGCGCATTTCCGGATCCATGGGCGGGTATAACATCGAATCTCACATCGTCTCGTAAACGAATCGATGCGGTACCCACGGATATAGAACCTCGACAAGCAGTAGCTTCATCTTCTTGACGGCGAAAGTAAGAGAGATATCCGTTTTGGAGAACGAACCAACGGGTAGAATAGCCTTTGGTCACATTCGTGTATTTGTTGAGGTAGCCCTTGAGCGGTGGAGGAGGCTCGGTTGGTGAAGTATTGGATACGTTTGGAGGGAAGAGCACAGAGTTAGTGACTGCAAGACAAACCACGGTTAGCAGAGAATGATGTGCAGTAGTGAAGAAACCGACTCTGTTTCCAGAATGCCTTTGCTCCGTTATTTCCTTTAATGAACTCATACGCCGTTCTACCCTTCCGATCCCTGATAGACACATCCGCACCAGCTTTTACAGCAGCTTCAATCATTCTGAGATCTTTCCTCCGCGCTGCCTCGTGCAATAACGAAGAACCTGAATCATCGTCAATATATGCCAGGTCCACCCATTTACTCCTTGGACTCTGCAAAAATTTCAGCAACTCCTCGGGACGCTGAGAATCCTGTGACGATAAGATATACGACCTTAACCAAGATCTGAAGGATGCGTTCAGAAATGCATGAGAGTCATCGATGGCTTGAACAGCATCCTTGTGTTTAGACGATTCTGCGATGTCACGAGCGGTCTTGCCTTGGGCGTTGACGAGGGTATCATCGATGGACTCTTGGTCTAAGAGGAGATCAACTATGTCCACTCTATTGAGAGAAGAGGCGAGATGAAGAGGAGTTGTGCCTGTTCCCGGTGGGTGAACACCGTTGGGAGAAATTGCTCGATGATTGAGTACCAAGGCCACTGTCTCAGCTAGAACAACGTGAACATGGGCCCCTTCGAGAGGCTATTACAAGATATTGACACACACCAGAAGCACAGCGAATAGCGAGATGTAAAGCAGCAGCACCAGTGTCCATGGCATCGTCGGCATCGTTGCTTGCAGTGCTACCTGAATCGGTCTTATGTCGTTCCTTGTTGATCTCAGTAAGAAAGGGATGAATCAGGGCTGGGTCCCCTGTAATTTATGCGTATAATTATCAAGATTTGTCCAGTACAGCGCAGGACACGTACCACTTCTGAGCGCTGCCAGCAATTTGACTTGGTGCTGGGGCGCCGTCATCGTGTTTCAATGATGATAATGCAACTTTATGTAACACAGCCACCTCACACTGACAGTGCATTATTTAATGTGCCCTGGCAGGCTCCATGCCTAATATGTGGTTCTCAGCCAATTGAACCAATTCTGCCACTTCACATTAATCAATTATTATGTGAGGCAATCCTGGCTATTAATGATTTACTAGATTAGAATTTAACATCAGTACAATACGAAACTACTATGATTTGATGTCGTCCTCGATCATTTCCACCTCAGCTTTCTCTGGAGTCTTAGAACCGTGGGTGGACTCGTTCTCGCCGTCATCCGTCTTATCTTTGATCCCCCAGAATACTGTGGGAAACCCGACAATAAGAGCAGCGGCTAAGATACCCCAATTCATAGCGAACTGGACTAACGCAGGCTTCTTTTGAGCGTTCTATTCACACTCATTTATTTATCAGCACAAACTGTCATCATGATCACAGTTCTCAGATAGAGGAACGTACAATTCTCCATGCCATTGCGCCTCCTGATGCTTGGAAGCACTTGTATAAGGCAACATATCTGGCACTGTAAGCGGCAGATTCAAACGTTCAGATAAGCAAGAATAGTTGAATGCGAATATACTGACATAGTATGAGGGTCATTGGACAGCGCTCCCATGACCCAGTAGCAGTAGCTCTGGAACACAGCGTCGTACATTCCATAGAAGATGTACAAGAAGCACGGTCCAATAACTAGGAAGCAAATCAGCACGACGGCCCCACTTTGCGAAAAGGAGAAGCTGGGCTTACATCTCCGATCCTGCAAATCCAGCCAATTACTTCTTCCTTGAGCATTGGCCCATCGTTGGAATGCAAGGCCGCCGCCGTAAACGACCATGGTAAAGGAGAAGGTGATGAACCACGCCAACTTTGCGCGTTGGGTCCTGCGGAGGAATGGAAGGTCAAGGATGTACCCGATGAAAAGTCCACCGAAGACTTGTGCCAGCTAGAGAACAGATAAAATTCAATGTTCAGTCAATGGGCACTTATTGACCAGAATGCCTACCCAATATAAAGCGGAGTTCAGGGAGCGAGTGCGGATCGTAAACGTTGCCCCATTAACTACATTCTGTTGATACGAGTACGGGATATTCGCACAAAAGCTGCTCACACAGAAAAGGTCAACGACCGATGACAAACCCCAACGTAATAAACCAGAACTCACAACATAGGGATTAATGCCAGAATCCTCCAGTCTTTGTACGCTTTCAACGCCGCATCCAGTTGACCCATCCAGGACAGTTCACTTCGTTTGGTAGTCTTACGACGGTCAACGACTGTACCATCTGTTCGAGTGACCTTACTGGGTGGTGCGATGAGGATGGAGAGAACCCAGCCGAGTGCCATGACGACGATAAAAGCCGCATCTAAATTCCATAAAGTCAGCAAGAGATTCTGCGTTAACTAACAGTGAGTTATGAGAAGCGTACAAGTTGCGTTGGATACAGTTCCTGCTTTGTTCTAGACAAGGAAGAGCCAATTAGATCGGGAAAGTCAGAGAAGAGAAAGAGAGATACGAGATAATTCAATCCGAAACTCATGAACCCTCCGACTGCCCCTCCAACATTGAAAATAACCCAGAACATTGCGATCGCACGTCCTCGTTGACCCTCGGTTGGGTATGAGAGCATGATGTCTCCCTGGGCGACCCACAAGAATGCAGCACCTGGCCACGACGATCGAGTCAGATAATTCGATACATGATGAAGGTGGGGACGAAGAACCTATTCCAAGAATTGCACCGCTAGCGATAACAAATGCCGCATTCTGCGTATCTAGTATGCCCACAGTTACTCATACGTTCCCTCAGAGACGACAAAAAATGGATCTTACGATTGTAAGCCAATAGACTCCCCGCATAAAGTGGATACGTCCACCCGCCCAATAACAGACATCCTCTTGGGCCGACCATATCAAAGATAGGAGGAACAATAGTGAGAGCGGCTGCTGCTGTAGCGGCTAAGAGTGCTACAGTTGCGTTGGCTGCCACTGTATGATCTAATTGACCGCTACCACCAATTCCTGTCCAGAAATTCAGCCGTTACACGGTGTGGGAAAGGTAGGGTGAATAGTGTTGAACATACCGGTGATAGAGTTGTACATTCCTGGATCACAGAAGCATATAAAGCTGATAAGGAATAGTTGGACCCATGGTCGATAAATGATGCTGAGAAAAGCGTTGACTTTTCCTCCTGCCCGGAATCGAGATGAAGGGGTCAAATCGGTCTTATATTCACTATGTTCGACATCGGTGTCGTCTTTAAAAGTTGAATGGGACATAGTAGTGTTATCTGTTGACAGTATACCCGGAATTGTACTAGGTTTGGTACAAGCAGTAGGCCGAGTAGTGGAGCTGAGAACTCGGAGAAAACAGAGGGACGATTTGAACCCAGGATTTGGTCATGAGAAAGATACGAGGCTTATGTATCTCGTAGCAGATTCATATTCAGATCCACTGACAAGCCTTGCCCATATCAACTCCTCGGTGTTGGCTGCAACACCGAACGAATCAGCCAGATGACCTACCGGTTGGCGGGCGTCCTACTCCATCACGACCCCACCAGTAAAGACAAATTCAGACCATTCGTAATAGGTTGTAGAATGCAGATTATCGCAACCATACGATACAGAGGCTGCGATTAGTCTTGAAGCTTGGAGGACCAGCCTTAGCACGGTGGCACCCGAGCCACATGCACTTGAACATCAGTGAGTGGGGACGTGGCTATCGCTGCTGATCACGAGGACATATCTAGCACTCCTCTTCCTTTTCGTACTCATGTACATCTACAGAGGTGACTCTTCTTCCCTTTCTTTCAGTTGTGTTATACCTCAAAAATAGTATCTTTGTATATATTATTGGAATATGTTCTGTTTTCCTTGCTCTCTTACTATCTCTATTTTTGCTTAATACTTTGTTTTCTCTCTCCAGCGCTTCGATCCACCAAGCCGAATGCACTCGGCTTTCGTCACCATTTCAAAACACAGTCATCCTGTGAGATGGTTGACTTCCAACGGCCCGATTTATTCGTTATTACATGATCTCATTCTGCTACGCCCCAAAGGTTCCTTACAACACCGACGCACACTTTCGTCAACAGTTGTGTTTAGCCGCCTCGATAGGCTCATCATGACAGTGGTCGGCTGACTTCAGAGTTCCATTTTGGATGCTAACACCATGCCCATGCACAATGCTGGAGGAGCGGCAGAAGGGTATATGACCCCACACATTGGGAATTCACGGATATAGTATTTGGAATTTGTTAACGGTTAATTTACAATTGCTGAAAGACCGTAGTACCTCTCTTGACTCTCATTCCAGCCCCATCCCCACCGGATCAGACCCCCGTTCTGTGTTCACACCTAGTATTATATTTTCCATGTTTGATTGGAGGTTCAGGAATCTTAAGGGTATTATCATATTCTGGTTGTACCTAACACTCAATATCCACTAATTGCGTGCAATAAAATTCGTGTCGTTCTTGAGCTCCTTCAGTACCTCAATAGTGGTTTATTTGATGTCACAGATTTCTCGAAATCTGATCCCTCAATTTTGCGGGAAATACTCCAGACCTCACCCAACAATGACATGGAGGTCCGAGGACATACAGTATGGAGGACATGGGGCTCCCCACCTGATACCGGCTCTGCCGGTCCGTCGTAGCGACTAATTTGTTTCAAACAATTATCCTTGGCTCGACTCTGAAAAATCTTCATAATGCAACCTAACGACGGAACTTCGCCTAACTTCCATATCGTTGATCTCGAGATAGAGCGCAATCCATGGTCGATCTTGATGCACTCTCCACCGAATTGATCAACCCCAGCACCAAGAACATCTCTTCTCTGGCTTCACACCAGGTTCTGACCTTGATAAACAGAGAAGATGCCCTCGTCGTTCCGTCCATATCACCACAAATCCCTACAATTGCAGCAGCAGTGGACGACATAGTACCTAGACTCAGAAAAGGTGGTCGTGTCATCTATCTCGGTGCAGGCACCAGTGGACGATTGGGTATTTTGGATGCTGCTGAATGTGGACCAACGTTCGGATCAAGGCAGTTTGTAGGCATTATAGCTGGCGGTAATGCTGTGATGGGAATGGTCTGCTTTCTTTTCACTTGTGGTAGGTAAAAAAAGCTGACAAAATACTGTTGGTATACAGGCAAAGGAAGAGTGTGAAGACTCCCCCGAAGCAGGTCAAGCCGACCTTGTGAAGCTTCGCCTCGATCCTGAAGTTGACGTTGCAGTCGGCATAGCAGCATCTGGACGAACACCATACGTTCTTGGCGCACTGCGCTACGCTCGTCAGCTCGGATGCGTGACTATAGGCGTATCCTGTGCGAGCCCCAACGAGATGGATTCTGTTCAAATCAACGGGCAGAATCTGTTAGTGCACTCAATTGTCGTACGCTGTGGGCCAGAAGTCGTGACGGGTTCTACAAGGATGAAGGCGGGGACCGCAACCAAGCTTGTTCTGAATATGCTGAGCACCTGTAGTTTGATCAAGTTGGGCAAGACCTATGGCAATTTGGTATGCGCCCTCTCTCCGAATTCGTTCCTTTCAAAACAGTGCTGATGGACTTGAGTTTCAGATGGTAGACGTCTCTGTATCTAACATGAAGCTTCGGGCGCGAGGCCATCGTCTCATCCGTCTCATCACAAACCAGCCTGACCTCACAGAAGATTACCTGGGTAACTTGCTGGCCAAGTGCAACAAATCAGTCAAACTAGCTGTAGCTGTATTTAAGAGTGGCTGGGATGTAGATCAAGCTCGAGTTGGTCTAGAGCGAGCTGGCGGACATCTAGGAGTTTTTCTCGATTCCATATCTTCCTCGAGTCCCCTTCCCAAGTACCTCGGCGCGGAGCACTCTCCTCAAACCCCATTATTCTTGTGTGTAGATGGTGGGGGCACGCAAACACGCGCTGTTATCTCCGGGTTATCCGCCCAGGGGAACTCCGTCATTCTCAGTACCGGCATTTCTGGACCATCCAACGTTGCTTCATACGGCCTTTCTCAAGCTGTCGTGTCCATCTCATCTGCCATTCAAAATGCTGTAGATTTCCTCCCATTTCCGGCATCTTTATCCCCTTCTACTAAATCCGACTCTGGGGATCGCGGTCTCACAATTCGTACTCCTCTTTTCAACTTGGTTTGGATCGGATGTGCAGGGATCGACCATGCTACTCGACCTGACGAAGCAAGGTCATTCGAGAAGGCTGTCACAGGTATACCGTTCCTCAAAGATGTACCTACAACAGAGATTCGATGTACCTCGGACGTAGCCTTACTTGCTTCACTCTTTCCTTCACCAGCACCGCCGTCCCCGTCGACTTCATCACTTTCCGACTCCGAGCCGATCCGTATCATTCTCGTGTGCGGCACGGGTACTGTCGCAATGCGCTTGAACTCCCAAGGAAATATTATTGCTCGTTCTGGTGGCTTGGGACATCTACTAGGAGACGAAGGAAGCGGTTTCGATATCGGGAAACAAGCCATCAAACATGCTGCCCTTACGCTTTCCGCTTGTGATTCTCTGTTTTTGGTATCTTCATCTGAGGAACCCTCCCACGAGAGTCGATTGAGAGAGGCTGTATTGGCGCACTTCGGAATTTCGAGAAAGGAAGAGCTCATTACGGCGATTTATGGTTCTGGAGATGTACAGCCAAAAGAGAGGGTTTCACAAGCGGCCAAGGTTGTATTTAATCTCGCGTTTCTCCAGGAGGGTACCAAAGACAACGTCTCCACCACCCCCGATCCTATTGCGATTGGAATCCTGAAGAATGCAGCATCGTCACTAGCGAGCCTAGTCTCGCACCTTATACCACCTTCTCAGCGTCCTTGCCAGTTTCAACAGGTGTCGATAGCGAGTACTGGCAGTGTGTTGGGTTATCCAGGGTTTAGAAAAATGGTGGAAGATGCTGTCGTTGAGATGCGCGTAAATGGAGCTGAAGTTATGTTAGTTGGTGCTGAAGAGGAGGGCAAAGGTGCTGGGAAGATGCGGCATGTTGGGGACCCTGCAACTCAGGTTGCGCTTGCGCTTGCGTGTGAAACACTTTGAATATAGGTGATACTCTTTATATACCTTGTATTTTATGTAAATATTATCAGTTCTCCATTGATTTGGTCTCAGAACAGTTAAAGTATCTAAAGACTTTATGGTGAGCGGGAATGATCACGTAATCAACTCTCCTTAGGCTGTATTGGACATGTGATCGTGTCGTGAGCACCAGCCATGTCACTCAGCCTCCCACACCCTTTACTTCCCCAGGAACTCTGGCATAAAATACTTGATTCGCTTAATTCTCGAGATCTCCGTACACTTTGTCTTACTTCTTCCCAACTCCTCTGCATTGCACGTCCATCCCTTTATCCCTCTGTGACCTTGAACGATGCAAATTGTTCCCAGGCAGCTACTTTGGCTGTTGTACTCGGCTTACTGGCCGGAAACGAGGAGCTAGCCAAATCAGTGAAGGCGTTTTCCCTGAAAATCACACTGGCTCGCTTACCCCAGGATACTCTTATGGTCTTGAACGCGTTCAAAAATCTCACGCAACTGAAGCACCTTAGCTTTTATGGAGGTATTTCTCTCGGTGTTGGTGAACGTGATGCATTCGGAGTCGACGACTTACTTTCCGGTGTTAATCTGGAGAGTCTGGTCGTCCGGCAC